>CM076576.1:866697880-866865049 GCA_034641835.2 Pinus albicaulis | reverse complement strand
TTTTCTACAACAATAAGAATAACTTAAGGTATTCCAAAGTTTGAGAACAGAAATTAATCAAATCATATAATTTTTTTAAACACATGTCCATCAAAATAAAAATCACATCAAAAAAATATGCATTTATACAGTTCACCGAGTGGGGAAAAGCAGTTATTTTTGCCTTAAAAATGCTATTTTCTGAGTATTGGCTAAACCAGTGGAAAATAAATGTTTTGTCCCTTAGAATAGGAAATATAGGACATGCATGCAGAATGGTTTCAAAAAAAAATTCAATTATCCAAGTTAAACAGGCCTCCCATGCTCACAACTGTTGGAAATGGGCAAAACCCCAAGACTACAAAATGCCAGAGTAGCTGCACCAGTGACTGCGCAGTCAAAGAGAGGTAAAATCAGAAATATAGAGAAATATGACTGATAATGTTATTATAATGCTTAATGATGTACAAAATCAGAGATCTAATCTCTTTTACACAAATTCAAGAAGAGTCGGCAAGGATTTCTTGACAGAAAGGATATACAAGAGGAGATGCTGCAAAATATATGGCTGAATAACACTGTATGGCTGAAGCTCTACAATATATGGCTGAACATGCAAATAAATGGTTTTATATTCTCCCTCTAGCTTTCCCATGAAAGGCTGATCCTCCTCTTGGGAAACTAGCTCCTCAAAATGGGGTTTCAACCCCTTCCGCTGCACACCTCAAGAAATAACACAGTTTTCTGAAGGGACTACATTTTTGCTGAAGGTATATGCTTGGCCCAACACCGGGTAGTGGAAAATTCATATCAGAACCCTCCTCTTATATTTCTTGAACAAGATCTCCAAGGAAGAGTAGGGAATCCCCACCTAGGTAAACCCTTGCACTAAACAGTGCAGCAACTTAGCTAAACAGCTAAGTATGCAGGAATTCTAAGAAGACCTCATGAAAATACAATCTCCAATATGCCCATATGCTAGCTATATCCTTCATTATATAATTAATGTGCTTCCTCACCAAGGGTCCCACCCACTATGAGGTTGCTTCCATGCAAAGGCTCCTCCACAAAAACTGTGTTGTCCAACAAGATGGTTCAATGCATCTAGACAACTTTATTGAATTGGTCAAACTTGACCTTGCCCACATATTTTAGGCCCTATTCACACATGTGGATGCTTGAACTGGTTATTACATGATCCCTTTTCACGTTAGGAAGGATTTTTATTCATATTTGAGCAAATTACAGCTCTCCAAAAGAAATACAGCTCCTCCTTTTGGGAAACTAGCTCAAAGCTTAGGGTTTCAACCCCCTTCCACTGCACCTCTTGAAATATGACGCAGTTTTCTGAAGAGACTGCACTATCACTGAATACAAGTGCTTGGCCCAACACTATTATGTGGAAATTCCAGATCAGGAGCTCCTCTTAGATCTCTTGCTACAAGATCTCCAAGAAAAAGTAGGGCATTCCCACATAAGAAAACCCTTGCACTAAGTAGTGCAGAAACTTAGCTAAACAGCTAAGTATGCAGGAAGTCTAAGCAGACCTCATGAAAATATAATCTCCAATATGCCCATATGCTAGCTATCTCCTTCATTATATAATTAATGTGCTTCCTCACCAAGGGTCCCACCCACTATGAGGTTGCTTCCATGCAAAGGCTCCTCCACAAAAACTGTGTTGTCCAACAAGATGGTTCAATGCATCTAGACAACTTTATTGACTTGGTCAAACTTGACCTTGCCCACATATTTTAGGCCCTATTCACACATGTGGATGCTTGAACTAGTTATTACATGATCCCTTTTCATGTTAGGAAGGATGTTTATTCATATTTGAGCAAATTATGAGCCTCCTTGCCCATTTATTTACCAATCTAAGTTTCAAGAGAAAAATTAATGTTCCCATTAGCTGAAGCTAAATTAGGAACATTATAGTCCCCCCCTCACAAATGTTGCTTGTCCTCAAGCAACTGCAAGGGTGATGCAAAATCTCCCCTCTTCCTCTTGTGGCCCTCTCATCCCATAGCCTCCTCCATTCCTTCAGAATGTCTACAAAAATTCCATCTCCCAATGGCTCCTCCCAAGTGTGCAAGTTGGCCTTTGGTGAATAAACCCAATGGCTCTCATTATGAAAGAATGGATGGTTGTTATGGAAACCTTCTTGCTGATCCATGGCCTCCTCAAGATAGAAGTGATGACAATCATGGGGAATTTCATCATCAATGGAGGTCTCCCTCCTCCATGCTATCATCCAAATAAAATGAATCACCCTCCAACTTCGTAATTCATAGAAAGCTCCTCCCAATTGCTTATGAGAGGCATTCCGCAAGTGCTCCAAAAAATCATATGGTCCACATCATAAAGAAACAAGTGATATGAAATGGTGACCATATAGTTTCTCATGCTCCCCTTGGAACATGTAGTGCAGAAAAGGTGGGGACTTTCTTCCCCCAAAGACACATCCAACAAGTGTGCCTCTCTTCCAAACATGCCTCCAACAAATACAATAACATCTTCATAATATGGGAGCATAAGTAATATCATGCTAGCTTCCATATACAATAAGGGAGAAGGAAAATGGTCCCTTATGTGCAACCAGCGCAATTTTCCTCCTAACTGCCATAAGAGATGATGTGATAACCGTTCTCCCCAACACTTGTTTGCTGCCCCTTCCTTATTTCATGCTTGGAGAAGGTGTATGATGGTTGGTGTTACGGAACCACACCATGAAGAGTACATCATTTCTCCAAGATCTCCCAAAGAATGGCCAACATCACCATTGTTCATGGCCCAAAGTGCCTCATGAAGCTCATGAGAAAAAGTGCCCCCTCTTGGAACCAAGACCTGCATATGAGTGTTAAGAAGATGCAAGTATATAATGAATACATCATGAGATTTAGCAATACAATGTTTTTTATACACTTGTTTTAAATTAGCAAGGTAGCTCATGGATGAACTCCCTCTCACACTCAATAAATAAGGAGGTGATAATGATAACTCTTCCCAAGAGCTATGTTCCTCCTCAACCAGCAAATGATCCATGCAATTACTCATATGAGAGTGTATCTTCTCTTTGAAATTTTCCCACATTAATCCCTCTAATATAGTATGACATGTTTTAATGAAACTAGTGGGATTTGAAAGCAAGACCTCATAAGTTGTATCAAGTAGTTTATCCTTGAGCTTGGAATATTTGGTTAAGTAAATATGATTATGAACATAAATGATTCTATTAACTACCTCATACTCTTCATCCATTTCTTTCCCATCAAGAACCTTACATGTGAATAGGTCCTTAGAATATTTCATCAAGAGTTGGGACTCCCAATAAGGGTCTAGGCTTCCCAACATTGACAATGCTGTAGAAATCTGAAATGATGCATTTGTCATATGATGGCTTTCCACCTTGACATGCTTGATTTCAAAGTTACATGTTGGAGTATTCCCAAATTTCATTTGCTGCCCCTCTTGCAGCTGATCTTGTTCAAGACAAGATTGAAGTTTAGGAAAGTCACCCTTCCCTTGAAAGGTTCTCTTTCTCAAAAACTGCCACCTCTTTTCTCCTGCATGAAAAAATGAAATTATTTTTTTGTTATGTTCAGAAATATTCATTATATATTGGAGTATCCTTTTCTTCCCCAAAGCTATGGAGTAGCCTCTTGATACTATTCTCATATCATCACAAATTTCTGAATCTATCCCCTCCAACGCAAATAGATGAATGGAAGAAAGCAAGGCCAATTTCATAAATTTGCCTAGCCTTCCATAAATGGTTTTCAACACTATAGTGGCTCCTTCCAAGGTTCCCTCTT
Organism: Pinus albicaulis; assembly: GCA_034641835.2. Lineage (NCBI taxonomy): Eukaryota > Viridiplantae > Streptophyta > Pinopsida > Pinales > Pinaceae > Pinus > Pinus albicaulis. The sequence goes on along the minus strand of CM076576.1, from coordinate 866,861,255 downwards.
TAAAAAAATATGTTGCTACTGTATATAGTTGACATAACACTTTACTTTCCCTCAAATTAGGAGGTCTTCCTGCTGAAATGCCTCCTTGCAAAGAGGCATCAAGGCATAGAGTAGGATGTGAATGTAAGTGGACAGATTTGCCCCTATCTTTGTTGCATGGGTCCTCTTGCCTTCTTTGTTCTTTCAAGCCCTAAAATAGAGAATGGTTCATGCCCTTCATCTCATGATGCCATTCCTTCTCTTTTCCTCCTCCTATCTTCAAGATCCCATCACTTGGCAATGAAAGTACATGCTGCTCATGTGTTATGCCAAGAGCTCTATGTGTGAGACCTTTTGAAACTCTTTGCAAGAGTGCAAGAGTTTCTTTTTCTTGGAGAAAGTGCTCCATCCTCTTCTCGATGAGGTTCTTGAGGTGCTATTTTCATGACTGCGTTATTCTCCCATGCCTTCCCTTCCTCTTCTTCAATAGTTGAAGTTGCCTTATCTTCAACAAGAGACCTCAAATCTTGGTCTTCTTTTGAAGAAGGAATCTTCATGTCTTTCCTTTGAGAAGAAAGCCCTTCATCCAAAGGAGATCTTGCCCTTGCAAAAGCATCAAACAATCTCATCACCTCTTCATTGGTTTTCATAAATGGTTTTGGATTTTTAGATCCTCCCAACTCATGAAAAATTTGTGGTTTGATAGTTGCAATAGAAGATGTTTCACTTGAAATATCATCAAACCTATCTACTAAACTCTTAATGAACTTTGCATAAGTATATGTATTTTCATTCTTTAAGGAAAATGATTCAAACAACCACCAAGCATAGGCCTTACCCTCAAAATGTAGCGCTGCTACTTTGATGGCCTCAGATTCTGAAACTTGATGTTGCTGCACAAAGGTGTCTAGCTCCTTCACCCAAGCCCTAGCTGGACATAGAGGTGATCCATCAAAAGTGGATAGAAACAATCTACCCTCACCTTGCTTCTTGATCCTTGTGCTCTTTTCCTCCTTCATTTGGAAAAACCCTTGGAAGTTCAAGTGATATTTGAACTCCTCGGATTGATCTTCATATTCTTGCAAATAATCACCAAGAGTATCTTTCTCTGGCACATCTCCTTTATTCCTCTTCATGAAGAAATTGCTGATAGAATGTGGTAGGTATGATGATATGGCTGAGTGATCATATCCATAAGATGAAGATGTAAAACCTTCTTCATATGAAAATCTTGCAGATCTTCTCGAGGGACCTTCATTTCCCTTCCTCATTTCTTTGTTGCCTTTGCTTTTTCCCTGCAGTTTTGAAAGGAGAAGTTATGAGAACCTATTTTCTCTAGAAAAATAGGGTTTTCTCTGATTTCTTTTGTAGATATCCTCCTACCCATGAGAATACTCCATAATTCTTGGGCTCATAGGCTGAGCCAAGATTCAAGCTCTGATACCACTGTAATGATCCTTTTTTCAGGATTTAGAAATGAACCAACTATATAACGGTCATGATATGATGAATAAGCTTAAAATATTTATAAGAGACACATAGAAATCATCTTTAGCTATAGCAACAGCTTATACTTCATTTTATGACCCGGAAAGTGGGGAAGAGCAAATAAATCAACCTAAACAGCTTCATTTAAGATTTCTACGTAAAAAAATGGGAAAGTGACGGTTGGATCTGATATATTAGGTTATAATGGATGTGCATACCGAATTTCAGCTCAAACACATAATCCTAGCTATGTTAAACAGATCTCCCATCCCCGAATAGGCTTAGAAACCCTAGTTTCCCATGACTTATAGTATGCAGAAAGTTTTGAAGCTGAATCAGCATGATTTTCTGAAGGTTTTAGATGGGAAATAGTATGAATATCAGAAAATATGATCTACAACATGACTTGAGCAATAATAAAAAGATAAACAGAAGATTTTCATGGAAAAAACCCTCAAGATTGTGGTGCTGCAAGAATAAAATGACTGCATAAAGGGACTGTGCAGTTAATGGAGGTTATGCTTCAAAAATTATAGATACAAATCATATATTTCATTATATGAATCAATAAGGAACAAAAAAAGAGATCTAGTCTCTTTTACACAGATCCAAGATCACCCGGCAAAGGGATTCTTGACAGAAAATATGTACAAGATGAATTATTGGAGATCTATGGCTGGAATGAAAATGTATGGCTGAAGCTCTACTAAATATTAGATGAAAATCCAAATAAACGGATTTAGACACCTTCCTCTAGCTCTCCCAAATAAATACAACTCCTCCTTTGGGGAAACTAGCTCAGAGCTTGGGGTTTCAACCCCCTTCCACTACACCTCTTGAAATATGATGCAATTTTATGAAGAGACTACACTATCACTGAATACAAGTGCTTTTCCCAACACTAATATGTGGAAATTTCAGATCAGGAGCTCCTCTTAGATCTCTTGCTACAAGATCTCCAAGAAAAAGCAGGGCATTCCCACATAAGAAAACCCTTGCACTAAGTAGTGCAGCAACTTAGCTAAACATCTAAGTATTCAGGAAGTCTAAGCAGACCTCATGAAAATATAATCTCCAATATTCCCATATGCTAGCCATCTCCTTCATTATATAATTGATGAGCTTCCTCACCAAGGGTCCCACCCACTATGAGGTTGCTTCCATGCAAAGGCTCCCCCACAAAAAATGTGCTGTCTAACAAGATGGTTCGATGCATCTAGAAAATTTTATTGACTTGGTCAAACTTGACCTTGCCCACATAGTTTAGGCCTTGTTCACACATGTGGATGCTTGAACTGGTTATTACATGATCCCTTTTCACATTAGGAAGGATTTTTATTCATATTTGAGCAAATTATGAGCCTCCTTGCCCATTTATTTACCAATCTAAGTTTTAAGAGAAAAATTAATGTTCCCATTAGCTGAAGCTAAATTAGGAACATTGCAAAATATATTTATTTTATTATAAAATAGGTCTTTTAGGTCTCCTCCACCAAGTTGGCATCAAAGGAGGATAAGTTGACCTCACAGACTCATTATATATTGGAGAAACTCGACTCATTTGGAAGAACGTCCCTCAAAAGTTTGAATTGCAGTAGCTAGGAGCATAAAATATTCAAGAAGAAAGCTAGAATCGAAGTTTTTAGGTCTCTCTCTCTCACTTATTTAAAAAAAATTATGAAGTTGCATCGAAATTATGAAACTGTATTGAAGCTGTGAAGTTGTGTAATAAACTTGGTAAAAAATTCATGTAAATAAATTTAATAAAGGAAAAATAATAACCATGGTCATGGGACACTTATTCCAAGCTGAACGTCAGGAAAAACATCATAGTGTGGGTGCTTGTTTGGTTTATTATAGCTAAGGAAATTGGAAAAGTCTTCGGAAATTCATGAGGCATTAATTGGAGTTTTATTTAAGAAAATAATGGAAATTAGGAAAAAGGAAGGTGAAAGGTCACAAATTTCACGTGAGGAGGAAAATGAAGGAAAATAATGCGAAATTGAAGAAAATAGAGGCCTCATTAATAAAAAGGGTTCTGAGGTTGAGCTGGTACCTTTTTTTCAATTCAGTTTTGGAGAGCTCTCTCTCTCACTCTTGGACACTTAGAGAATTATTGGAGCACTCTAGCATTGAATAAAGTAAAGTAAAGGAATGATCAAGAAGACAATGAAAATAAAATATCAAGCAAGGATGAGAAGGATCAAGCGGCTCCAACGAGATTACTTGCATGTATCAATTTGCATGTGTGATTTCCTTGCTATATTTGGCATGCATGGTACATGCATGTGTGTATTTGGTTCTCTTACTGTCATTGGCAAGAGATTTTCTAGGTGTGATAGTGTTCTTCTACCTAGCCTTTCCATTTTCAAATATCCATGGTGTGATGGGTTTTGTTGTATTAGGTTGATATCGATTGCCGGATGGTTTTGAAACTAAGTGAGGTGGTCTCTAAAAGAGAGAACACATGGCTTAGGAATCTCTAAAACATGGTTGGATTAGGGTAAAGCCAAATTTTATGTGCCTTGGTAGGCCTAGGAATCCTTAACTGATGAATGGTGGGATATATGGTCAATCCTAGAGGTGTGTTCCCTCAATCAGGTCTAGTAGTCCTTGGCTGGTGTATGGCTGGATATACGATAAAGCTTAGAGGGTGGAGTCTCTATTAGGCCTAAGAATCATCGATTGATGAATTGTAGGACATATAGTAAAGCCTAGAGACTAGGAGGAAGGAAAAATCCTCACGATGTAGGTAGATAAATATGATGGCATCAATGATTTTTTAGGGCCTAGTGATCTAGTGGTGAGTATGGTAAAGCCCGACGAAATCTAGTTCTGCTCGATTTTGAGTCCCACATTCATTCTTGGAATATGGCATGGGGATGATTGGATGAAAGAAATATTTGGTTCAACCAATCCATGGTTGGGTGGTTCATTGAAGTCCCATACCTGGTTGGATTTCCAATTCCTTAATAAGAGCTTCTTCAAGTCCTTGGTATTTTCTGTGTAAATGTATTGGTTTATATATGGATTTTATAGTGGTTATATCCTTGCTATTTTTCTTGGTTATATGTTGGTTATGATTATGTTTTATAAAAAACTTAATGTATATTTCTCGCCATATTTTGATTAGAAAATGAATATACAATGTATAAATTTCCTAATATATGATAATGCAACTATTGTGATAAAGAAACAATGCTTCTTTACGAATCTCAGATAAGTATGAGACCCCTTGTTGGGTGTGGAGCCTAATTATCTTGTTTATTTTGTATCACAGTGTTGGACGCCTGTACCTTAATGGGGTGGCGATGCTGCCCGTAATTGAACGCTGCCTGGGGGGTCCAAGGGGGGCTGTTGTGACTTTATGGAGCCCCCCCTGGCAGGGGGTTTTGGGGGCAGCGCCCCTGAAGCTAAAAACATATGTAAAATTGCCTTGTGAAATTATAGTAATTTCTAGTCAATCTGGGCCGTTCATTAAGCAGATTATCTGATGGTAGAAGTTATGTTTAGTTTAGGGTTTTTTGCCCTAGAAGGAAACCCCTTGCTTATATGAGGGTATTGTATTGCGGCTGTGTATTTTATGTGTATTCTCAGAGTGATAAACAAATAGGGAGAATATGAGAGAGAACAAAGGATATTACAACGGATTTGTTGTAGGTTGTGTCTCTTCATTTTGTTGGATAATATAAAGGAAGGATTGGTTGTTTGAGGTGGACGTAGCCCAAACTAGGTGAACCACGTATATCTGTGTCTCTTTGGTTTTCTGTGTTTTGTGTGCCTGTGTTTTCCACATATTTTATGTGTCGTATTGCTCTGTGTTATATAATTTTCTAACAACTGGTATCAAAGCCGAAGGTCTATTTGGCTGATAAACTCACAGGAAAGAAGGTTTCCTAGTTCGAGTGGGAGCAATGGCAAAAGATGGTAGGTTTAGGGTCGATAAATTTAACGGCCAAAAATTCCCGCCGGGGAAGATGTAGATGGAAGATTATTTGTATCAAAAAGATGTGTACCTACCATTGAGTGGAAAAACAAATATGTCGACGACAATGATAGATGAAAAATGGGAGATTCTCGATAGAAAGGCACTCGGAACAATACGATTGTGCCTCGTGGTGTCGGTAGCCTTCAATATTTCGAAGGAAACAACAACAGAGGGTTTGATTAAGGCATTGTCAAAATTATATGAAAGACCGTCGACCTCAAACAAGGTATTTCTTATTAAATGTTTATTTAATATGAAAATGTCGAAGGGTGGATTTGTTGCAGACCATTTAAATGATTTTAATACAGTTACCATTCATTTATGTTCTCTAGGGGTATACTTTAATGATGAAGTTAGGGCACTTTTATTTCTGTGCTCATTGCCAGAAATATGGAATGGTTTAGTTATGGCCATTAGTAACTCTATCTCTGGATCTAGTACTTTAGAGTTTTATGATGTTTTTGGTGCTATCCTTAGTGAGGAAATGCAATGGAAAAGCTTTGGTGGGACATCAGGTAATGCTTTGAGTGCAGAGTCTAGGGGAAGAGAAATGGAAAGAGGAAAGAGCTCAGGATATCACAGTAAATTAAGGAAATGTAGATCCAAATCTAGATTGGGGATAGTGTGCTGGAAATGCAGAAAGAAAGGATACCTGAAGAAAGACTTTAGATCTCAGAAGGGAAAAGAAGGAGACACACAGCAAGAAAAAAATCATGAGGAAAATGTGACAGGTGATGTGTGTTAGGTCCCTATATTACTAGTATAGTCCCTTATTGTTTTTAGTGTAACCCCCTTATTGTTATTATTGTACCCCTGTAACCCCCATATTGTTATTATTGTGCCCTTAAATTATTATTGTTAGGTCAGCTAGGATTAAATTGTGGCCCCACTAAGATTACATTGTGGCCCGATGGACTCCTATATATAGAAAGGAGGTTTTGTAATTTAGATCATCCAAGAATTTTTCATTCATGTAATGTATTGGAGGTTGCCCCCTTGAAGTGGCTTATTTATAAGGCATTGATATGTCTTTTCTTCTCTTTTTGGAGCTGGTTTCACAACATTTGGTATGAAAGCTTTGGATTCTAGGGTTTTCGCTGCTCCAAACTAGTCATCGTGGAATTTTCTCTATAAATTTTTTTATACGAAGGTTCATAAGCTGAAATTTTTAGAGTGCGAAGCCGAATTCTTGAGGAACATCGTCACAAAATTTCAGAGCTTGGTTCCAAACATGTTTAGAGATATGACCTACGGAAGTTAGGGATTTTTGCAGGCTCCTGAATTTAACCTAAAGAGGTCATCATAGAATTTTCGCTATGAATTTTTTTTTATGAAGATTTAGAAGCTGAAAATTTTGGAGAGTGAATACAAAATACTTAGGAACATTCTCGCAAAATTTCAGAGCTCGTTTCGCAATATTGTCGGAGATATGATCTATGGAAGTTAGGTATTTTTTAGGCTCCCAAATTTCATCTCAAACAGGTTATCATGGGAAAAGCTTCATAACTCTCTCTCTAAGCATCAGATTGGAATGTTGTAAAAATTGGATGCAAGTACATGGATTGTAGTTTCCTGTCTATAAATTTTAGATCCAAAGGAGGAAATAGGAAGACGTGGCAAGTCGTACAAGTTCGCTATACTGAACTAGTTCATAATTGGGTCATTGTGGAAGATTGGACATCTTTGCCTTGAAGAATCCAAATCAGGTTAGACCTGTGACATTTGAAAGAAGCTTCAGAGGGCTACTACAAGGCTGAATTTTAGATATTGAGGATCCGAAATTATATAGATAATTCAATTTCAATATAGAGCTCCTCAAAAGCAAGTAAAAGGTGTGTTTTTTTTCCCGAATTGCATAATTCTTGTTTGAAGGATCAATTTGAACTGATTCCAAGGGCATATTGTAGAATAGATATCTGCATTGGATTCTAAAATGGCCCCTAAAAATAATTCAACACCCATTAAGCCTTTAGAAAGCCCTACTATGACTCATGAAGACGAAGAATGACAACATGACATATCAAAATTACAAGAGCAAGTGCAACAAATTTCGCTCTCGCAAAGAGAAACAAAAAATGACATCGAAATTTTGAAGAAAGGCATGGAAACTAAGATGGATGGTTTGAAGAAAGGTGTGGAATCTAATATGGATGGTTTGAAGAATGGCATGGAATCTAAGATATATCGCATGGAAGCTGACATGGAATCTAAGATGGATGACATGGAAGCTAAGATCGATGAGAAAATGGAAAACATGAAGAATGATCTAAAATTAGACATGGAAGGTTTGACAAAGATGATACAAGAAGTGTTTCCTAATGGTGAAAAGATAGTAGAGTAAACTCATTATGAGAACAAAATAAATGTTAATCATGATTTCATAAAATCTAATGTTGGCGGGAAGAACCACCATATTCCAAAAATGGATATGAGGAAGTTTGATGGAAAGGATCTTGTAAAATGGATACTACAGTTGGAGCAATATTTTAATCTCCATAATGTGAAAAACACACAAAAGGTATGCATTGCAACTTTACATTTAGAACAAAATACATTTGTATGGTATCAATGGCTTTGCTCCCGTAAAAAAATTGTCACTTGGTGAATTTTTATGGAGGAAATGATACAAATTATGAGGATAGAAAGAGCAACACCTTCTTTAGCCAATTGATAAATCTCAAACAAAAGGGTTTAGTGGGGGAGCACATTGAGGACTTCCCAAAATTGAATATAAGGGTAACTGATATTCCAGAGGATCACAGGATTGATCTCTTCATAGGTACTTTAAAGGATAACATCCAACATGAAGTTCGTGTTTTGGAATCTAATTCATTGGAGAAGGCATTTAGGTTGGCAAGAAAAATTGAATGTAAAATTATGGCGACAAGGAAGCCAACCACTCACCTCTATAAAGAGGGAAGTTTTGCTACTCCTATATTGCCACAACCTACAAGGTTGACACCACAAAAATTGGAAGAAAAAAGAGCAAAAGGGCTTTGCTACAGTTGTGATTGCAAATACACTAAAGGTCATAAGTGTGCTGAGAATAAATTATTTTACACAGATTGTGAAGAGGAAGAAGAAAATGAACAAGAAGAGGATATGCACCAAGAACCAACCCAAGAATAGGAAGCAATGAGTCCGACCATATTGTGTAATGCATCGGCAGGAATTACCACTCCTCAAACTCTCAAGATAGAAGGACATATCAATAAGAAAAAGGTAATAGTGTTGATTGATTCAGGTAGTACCCATAATCTTATTCATTGTAAGGTAGCCAAGGAATTGAATTGTTTCCTATACCCAACACCAAAATGTCAAGTGATGGTTGCAAATGGAGGAACTATAAATTGTTCTAGAAAATGACATAATATCAAGCTAACCATGGGGGAATATGTATTGAATAGTACAATGCTTTCCATTCCTATGGGAGTTGCTGATGTTGTACTAGGAGTACAATGGTTACAATCTTTGGGAGCAGTAGCTTTTAATTTTCAAGAACTTTTCTTGAGATTTTTTTCTAAAGGAAAGGAAGTCAAATTACGGGGAATTGCAGGGAATCCGAGAAAGATAAGAAGCTCTAATGTCATGACAAATATTCTAAAGAAAGAACAACAAGGTGTAATTGCACAATTATGCTCACTAGAAGTTCCAACATCAAAATCATCTATTTTTGCAGATCTCTAAAAAGTCTTGGAAAATCATTCCAAGGCTTTTGAAGCTCCCAAAGGACTTCCACCTATTCGTGATCATGATCATGCTATTCATTTGATTCCAAGAAGTGTTCCTCCAAACATCAAGCCTTATAGATATCCTTATGTTCAAAAGAGTGAATTGAACGTATGATTGCAGAAATGCTAGAGGCTGGTATAATTCAACCTAGTCAAAGTCCTTTTTCTACTCTTGTAGTATTGGTACACAAGAAGGATGGATCATGGTGCATGTGTTCGGATTATAGGGAGCTCAGTAAGCTCACCATTAGAGATAAATTTTCCATTCCTGTGATTGATTAATTATTGGATGAATTACATGGAGAAATTTATTTTACCAAGTTGGATCTTCATTCAGGATATCATCAAATTAGAATGAAGACTGAAGATATTCCGAAAACAACATTTCGAACCCATGAGCATCATTATGAATTTTTGGTCATGACTTTTTGCCTTACCAATGCACCTTCTACATTTCAAGGGTTGATGAATTCCATTTTCAAACCCTTCCTTAGAAAATTGGTGCTAGTATTTTTTGATGATATACAAATCTACAGCAGGTCTTGGAAGGATCATGTTCAACATGTTGACAGGGTGCTCAAACTATTGCAAGAGAAACAATTATATGCAAAAACATCCAAATGTTTCTTTGGAGTACAAGAGGTGGAATATCTGGGTCATATTGTATCTCACGAGAGTGTTAAGGTAGACCCTAACAAAATTAAAGCCATTAAAGAATGGAAAGTCCCCACAACCATAAAGAAGTTGCGAGGATTTTCAGGTTAACAAGGTATTATCGCAAGTTTGTTAAGAATTATGGGAGAATATCAGCACCTCTAACAACATTATTGAAGAAATACGCATTTTCATGGACTCCTGAAGCAACTAAGGCCTTTGAACATCTTAAAGAGTCAATGTGCCTAGCACCGGTCTTAGCTACACCAGACTTCACAAAAACCTTTATTGTGGAATGTAATGCCTCGGGAAATGGAATTGGTGTTGTTTTAATGCAAGAAGGAAGACCGATTGCTTTTGAAAGTCATCCAATCAAAGGAAAGTATTTACAGAAAGCTATTTATGAGAAGGAAAATTTAGAAATACTGCATGCACTAAAGAAATGGTGAACTTACCTAATGGGAAGACATTTCAGGGTAAAAATTGATCGTGATAGTCTTAAACGCTTTTTGGAACAAAAAATATCTTCAGAAGAGCAACAAAAATGGGTCACAAGGATGTTGGGCTATGACTTTGAAATAATCTACAAAAAAGGGAAGCTAAATGTTGTTGCAGATGCACTCTCAAGAAAGAATGAAGAGGTGGAAGCACTGCTTTCTGCAATTTCTATTATCCAACCAGATTGGATAACCGAAGCAAGGGATGAATGGAAGAAGGTCGAAGAAGTGTAGACACTCATTCAAAATTTGCAGCAAGATCCTAGTACATCTGATACATTTAGTTGGAAAAATGATTCCTTATGGTACAAATATCACTTAAATCTTTGTAAGAATTCCCAACTAAAGAAAAATATTCTTTTGGAATTGCACACTTATCCTTTAGGAGGACACTAAGGATTTTTAAAAACTTACCACGGTGTGAAGAAAGAATTTTTTTGGGATGGCCTTAAATCTAATATTCAAAAGTTTGTGGCGGAATGCTTGATTTTCCAGCAAAATAAAGTTGAGACAATTAAGACCCCGGGTCTTCTACAACCTTTATCCATTCCAAGTCAACATTGGCTATAGATTTCAATGGATTTTATCACAGGTTTACCTAATTCTGAAGGAAAGAGCGTCATCATGGTGGTAGTTGATAGAATTACCAAGTATGCACACTTTTGTGAATTATCTCATCCATTTAAAGCAAGTACAATTGCTACCACATTTATGGACACAATTCAAAAGCTACATGGAAACCCAAGGGTTATTGTGAGCGACATAGATCCCATTTTTACTGGAAATTTTTGGACGGAGTTATTTTCTTATTTGGGTACTCAATTAGCTCATAGCTCATCTTATCGTCCTCAATCTGATGGTCAAACTAAGATAGTAAATAAATGTTTGGAAGGATATCTTCGTTGTTTTGTATATGATAAACAAACACAATGGGTCAAGTGGTTACCTATCATGGAATGGTGGTATAATAGTTCCTTCCATACTGCAGTAAAAATGACCCCATTTATGGCACTTTATGGATATCATCCACCGTCCATTGCATCATATTTAAGAGAAAATTCGAAGGTTCAAGAAGTGGAAGATCACATCAAGCATCAACAAGAATTTCTCTATCTCTTAAATGATAACCTGAATTTAGCACAAAATCGAATGAAATAAAAGGTAGATCAAAATCGTAGCGAGAGAAGTTTTGATGTACAAAACTGGTTATTTTTATGGCTACAACCATATAAACAAATGTCCCTCAAGCAACCTAAGAAGGATAATAAATTATCGCCAAATTACTATGGTCCTTACAAGGTATTGCAAAAGATTGGTACTATGGCATACAAATTGGAGCTTCTTGCTTCTTCACGAGTGCATCCAATTTTCCATGTTTCATGCTTAAAGAAGGTTATAGGTGAAAATATTCCAGTTCAAACAATATTGCTAGAACTTGATGAGGAAGGAAAAATAATATTGGAACTTGAAGCGGTCACAGAAACAAGAACTCGACAACTAAAAAATCAATCAATTTCAGAGTATCTTATCAAGTGGAAGAACTTACCCATTAAAGATTCTACATGGGAGGATGAGAATTTTATATAGAAGCACCCAGAGCTACTCAAGCATTGAGGACAACACTTTTTTGAAGGAGAGGGGCATTTTAGGTCCCTATATTACAAGTATAGTCCCTTATTGTTGTTAGTGTAACTCCCTTATTGTTATTATTGTACCCATGTAGCCCCCATATTGTTATTATTGTTCCCTTGAATTATTATTGTTAGGTCGGCTAAGATTACATTGTGGCCCCATGGACCCCTATATATACAAAGGACGTTTTGTAATTTAGATCATCCAAGAATTGTTCATTCATGTAATGTATTGGAGATTTCCTCCTCGAAGTGGCTTATTTCTAAGGCATCGATATCACTTTTCTTCCCTTTTTAGAGTTGGTTTCACAACAATGTGTTACAAGATGATTTGATTCTTTATTTCACAAATGTTACTGATTCCTAGGTGGTAGATTCTGGGGCCTCATTCCATGCCACACCTAACAAGAAATATTTTCATGACTATGTTCAAGGAGATTTTGGACAAGTCCGTTTGGGTGATGATAAACCCTATAAAATTGTTGGAATGGGTAAGGTTCTTGTTAAACAACAGAATGGAAACCAATGGATATTAAATGAGGTAAGGCATGTTCCAGATCTAAAGAAAATTTTGATTTCAATAGGGCAGTTAGACGGTGAAGGTTGTGTGACAACTTTTACAGATAAAACCTGGAAGGTCACTAAAGGAGCCCTGGTAATAGAAAAAGGAGAAAAGGTTGGTACATTGTATTTATGCAATGATATTTCTATCTCTTTTAATGCTTTAACTTCCAAAGGACTAGATGCAACATTATGGAATCATAGGCTCAGACACATGAGTGAGAAGGGGATGAAGATTCTTCACTCAAGAAATTTGTTGCTGTGTTTGAAGAATTTTGATTTGGATTTCTGTGAGAAGTGCATTTATGGAAAACAGAAGAGAGTCAGATTTCTCAGAGTTGGGAAAGAAAAGAAGAGTGAAAAATTAGACCTTACACATACAGATGTATGGGGACCTTCTCAAGTATCATATCTCGATGGCTCTCTTTATTATGTTACTTTTATTTATGATGCATCTAGAAAAACTTGGATTTATTGTATTCAGAATAAATATGATGCATTTGATACTTTCAAGAAATGGAAAGAAGTTGAAGTGTCTCAGACCAAACAATGGTGGTGAATATTGCAGCAAAGAGTTTGAAAGGTATTGTTAAAAGCATGGAATTCGCAGAGAGAAGAAAATTCCAACAACACCACAATAAAATGGCTTGTCAGAAAGGATGAACAGAACAATCATGAAGCACGCAAGGTGCATGAGATTGCATGCAGGATTTCCTTTACAATTTTGGGCAGATGCTGTAGATACTGTTGTTTATCTAATAAACAGAGGGCCTTCAAGTTCCTTGGATGGTGGTATTCCAGAGGAAGCATGGACAGGTAAAAAGATAAACTACTCTTTTTTAAATCCTTTTGGTTGTGAGGCCTTTGTCCATATTAATAAAGAAAACAGAACAAATCTTGAGAAAAAATCAAAGAATGTTCCTTTATTGGATATGGTGTTAATGGTTTTGGTTATTTCTTATATGATTATGAAAATCACAAAATCATTAGGAGCAAAGATGTAATATTTAATGAAAAGGTCTTGTATAAGAAGCAGTTGGAGTAAATGAAATAGGAAAAAGAAAACGAAGAATACATAGTTCTTGATGGGATCACAGAAAAAGTAGAGGTCCCTGAAAGTAATAACAATCAGCAGTCACAACAACAACAGCCACCACAACAATAATAGCCACCTCAAACACCTAAAAGTGGTGTTAGAGGATCTACCAGGATAAGTAGACCCCTTGAACAATACTTTCCTTCATTATATTATTTATTGTTGACTGATTCTGGTGAACCTGAATGATATGAAGAAGCAATGCAGGTTGAAACCAGGAAGAAGTGGGAGCTAGCCATGGAAGAAGAGATGGACTCCTTAATGCATAACCAGACTTGGGACTTATTCGGGTTTCCTATAGGGAAAAATACATTGCAGAATAAATGGGTTTACAGGCTAAAGGAAGAAGATGGAGGAAAACAAATGTACAAAGCTAGACTTGTGGTGAAGGGTTTTGCACAAAATAAAGGTATTGATTTTGATGAAATATTTTCTCCTATTGTTAAGATGACTTCAATAAGAACTATTTTAAGTCTTGTAGCAGCGGAAAATTTACATCTTGAACAGTTAGATGTAAAGACATAATTTCTCCATGGAGATTTGGAGGAAGATATCTATATGCAGCAACCAGAAGGATATGAGGTCAAAGGGAAGGAAAAATTTTTGTGCAGGTTAAAGAAGAGCTTGTATGGCTTAAAACAAGCTCCAAGGCAGTGGTATCTGAAATTTGATAGGTTTATGTCTGAACAAGGATATACTAGATGTCACTCTGATCATTGTGTTTTTCTAAAAAAGAAAAATGATGGTAGATATATTATATTGTTATTGTATGTAGATGACATGCTTGTTGCAAGGTCTAACATGAAGGAAATAAATGCGCTCAAAAGAAAATTGGAAAATTCATTTGCAATGAAGGATTTGGGAGTTGCAAAAAAAATCCTTGGTATGAGAATAAGTAGAGATAGGAAAAATCACAAATTCACACTGTCTCAGAATGAGTACATACAAAAGGTGTTGAAAAGATTTAATATGTAGAATAAAAAACCAGTTAGTACACCTTTTGGTAGCCATTTCAAACTTAGTAAGGATATGTGCCCCAAGACCGAAGAAGGAATCGACTATATGTCTAAATTTCCATATGCATCAATAGTTGGAAGCTTAATTTATGCGATGGTCTGCACAAGGCCTGATATTGCACATGTAGTAGGAGTTGTAAGTAGGTACATGAAAAGTCTTGGAAAACAACATTGGATGGCAGTGAAATGGATTCTTAGATATTTGATAGGTACCACAAATCAAGAATTATGCTTTGGTGGTTCAAACATTGCTTTACAGGGATATGTTGATGTAGATATGGAAGGTGATAGAGATAACAGGAGGAGCACTACAGGATATGTATTTACTGTAGGTGGAACAACTTTTAGTTTGGTTTCAAAAATCCAAAGTGTTGTTGCACTTTAAACAATAGAAGCAGAGTATGTTGCTGCTATAGAGGCTAGTAAAGAAATGCTTTGGTTACAAAGGTTTATGGATGAATTGGGTAAGAAGCATGATATGGGCACATTATACAGTGATAGCCAAAGTGCCATTCAGCTTGAAAAGAACTCAACATTTAATTCCAGGACTAAAAAAATACAGCCCAAGTACCATTTCATACGGTCAGTATTGGAAGATGGATAGTTGAAGCTAGAAAAGATACACACTAGCCAGAATCCTGCAGATATGCTCAGAAAATTTGTAACTAGGGAGAAACTGAGATTATGCTAATTTTCAATTGGCCTTCAAGGATGGCGATGAAGATGAGAAACAGCCAGGTCCAAAGAGGATTAATTTTCCAACAAATGAAGCAGTGATGGAGTTCCTACAATCAGTCTCCAAGTGGGAGATTGTTGGGTGTGGAGCTTGATTGTCTTGTTTATTTTTTATCACAGTGTTGGGACCCTGTACCTTAATGGGGTGGAAATGCTGCCCATAATTAAATGCTACCTGGGGGGTCTAGGGGGGCTGCTACGACTTTATGGAGCCCACCTCGGTGGGGTGTTTTGGGGGTAGCACCCCCAAAGCTAAAAACATATGTAAAATTTTCTTGTGAAAGTATAGTAATTTCTAGTCAATATGGGTTGTTTATTAGGCAGATGATATGATGGTAAAAGTTATGTTTAGTTTAGGGTTTCTTGCCCTAGAAGGCAACCCGTCACTTGTATGAGGGTATTGTATTGCAAATGTGTATCGTATGTGTATTCTCAGAGTGAGAAACAAATAGGGAGACTATGAGAGAGAATATAGGATATTACAGTGGATCTGCTATAGGTTGTGTCTCTTCATTTTTCTGGATAATAGAAAGAAAGGACTGGCTGTTCATGGTGGACGTAGCCCAAGATAGGTGAATCACATGTATTTGTCTCTCTTGTTTTATGTGTTTTGTGTGCTTGTTTTTTCCGCATATTTTATGTGTCGCATTGCTCTCTATTATATAATTTTCTAACACCCCTATGCTCAGATATGATTTTATGACCCGTAGATTACATATTTGCAACATGTTTGAAGAATTTTTTTTCATTGCTAGGAGGGGTCAGATACAATACTTGTATTATTTTTTGCATTAATACCTTTGTTTCCATGTTGTTTATCATTCCTTAAGTTTTCATGGAGGTATGGGTAGTGTCCTGAGTCCTGGCCCTAAAAAGTGGCATATAATCCACAGTTTTTGACACATAACTAGTTGGAAAAGTCCACAGTTGTCGGCACAAAACTAGTTGGAAAAGTCCATAGTTTTTGGCACATAACTAGTTGGAATATTCCACAGTTGCTAGCATGCCTTACCTTGGGACTGAATTGAAAGCCTTGGTCACTTGTAGGGCTTGTCATGGGAGCGATTGAGGGTTCGGGTCATTCAAATGATGAGTTGTCTTAAGGGTTTAACAGCTGGAAGGTTTGGTTGGCTCCTAAAGGTTTTGTAGTAGGTGTGCAAGGTCATATTGGTTGTGTTATTTCAGTTCCACTTCCTTAAGTTGAATTATGAATTTGAATCACATGATAGTAGCCTCTTTTCACATGTTTACTCCAATGGCCTAGTTAGCTTGGGTAAATGTGGGAGGAGGTTGTTACAAATTGGTATGAGAGAATGGGTGGGAAGTGTGTTCATCATGCATGCATGCTGATTGCATACATGTTCTTTATGCTTGTGGTCTATGTGATTTTTGTGTATGCATGGTAGTGGTCATGGTTTCAGTTGTGTCACGATGCGGAATTCGATGGCGTTGATGGTTTGATATGTTTATCATGAGTGTATGTAAATTATGCATTGGTTATGCATGTTAATGTTTGTATGTTGTTATGCATACATTGGCATGGTGTTAATTGTCATGCATGAGGTCATGGTATATGGTTGATATTTTCATGCATTGGTAACTTGATAATGGTTCAAATGATGATTATCTAGTGACTTAATTATGATTATAATGTATCTTGTTAATATGGTTGATATTGTAGATGAGATATCCTCCCCTGAACTATACCAAGTTATGTCAATTATGTTATGTGCAGTTTATCTGACATGGTATACCTGTAGGAATAATATCAAATATGACTAGCAAAATGGTAGACAATATTTCATGATATTCTCCCTATGGATAAGATAAGTAGTGTGGTGTTGGGAATTATTTTGACTTAGCAGACACATTGAGAATCTTGAAGGCATAAATAAGGATTTGTAAAGAAAATAATGAAAGAATCATTCAGGAACAGAAGAAATAAGTATAAGTTAATGCAGTAATCCTTCAGAGTTGTTATAATTGCAGAGACAGTGACCACTTTGGATCAACCATGGGAAAGAGGAAAGGAGTAATGGGGCATATGATAGCAGATATCATGATGGTCATAGGTCAAATAGATATGACATGATCATAGATGGTAAGATATTTTACACTCTAAATAGGAGGGTTTATGGAAAGAGGTTTTACTCTAGTTATGGTTCCAACAGGAACTATGATCATCATCGTTATCATCCTTAGAGGAGGAGTGATAGGCATATGTTCTAGAACATTTCAAGAAGTCAAAGAAACCTATATTTGATGGCGATTTGAAGAAATGAGAAAATGATAAAGCATGGTTACTAGGGATGAAGAAATTATTTCAGTTTTATGAGTACACAGAGAACATGAAGGCCAAAATAGCTATCTTCAACCACAAAAGGAAAGAAGACATTTGGTGGGGAGATATGAAGCAGATTAGAGACAATGAGACAAAATATTCTAGTTGGCATGAATTCAAGAGACTCTTTAGGAAGAAATACTTGTCAGAGAGGTACTATGACAATTAACCCAAGGAATTATATGAGATAAATATGGGATCTATGACAAATAAGGATTATATTGTTAGTTATCAGTAATTTTTACCTATTTAGATGACTATGCTTATCCTAGATTTCTAGAAACAAAATTCATTAATATTGTGAGTTCTGAGAAATCTCACTGCCTTCATTTCCCTTAGGATAATATTTTCATTATTATACTACTCTATCAAAGCATGGCCAATATATCACTCCCTGAAGACCAAATCATGGACTTATGTCCCTCATTCTCACTATGTTTGCCACCTCTGACTTTACCACTGTATTTCTTATTGTATAAGCCTTCTATCTTTACACCTTGGTTTGCCAAGTAGCCTAAACCTTTTCCCTACTCACCAAGTGCCTCAAGCAATGGTGATTTTAAATTCCCTTTCTAGGCTCTTTAGGTAAATCAAATATTTTCAGTTTATAGGGTGGCAATGCATAAAGTTTTATCAAAGCCATGTATTACACCTCCAAACCCTGATTCAAGTTTTCAACCAAACACTTAATCCAAAAATATATCCCAATAGGTCAGTATAGGGTCTGCTAGGTTATGAATTACTTTGGTTTCCTAAACTGAATACGTTTACATGTGCTCAAAGGTGAAATCAAATGAAAATAAGGTGAGCTCATGAATGTTCAAAGGGTGTTAGAAGGCCTTAAAAGGAAGGACCTCCTAGATGAGAGAATAGAGTCTGAAAAAGGATATTTTTCCTATGTGAAAGCATTTCTACATAAATGCTTTATAATGGTTATCAACAGAAGAAAAGCATGATAAGAAGCCAAACTCCTCAAGGGCATCAACAATAGAAGAGAAACAACATGCCTAGGTTCATAAAAAGGATCATGGTTTCATGAATAATTGGCTATAAGGTGTTGTCCAGCGAAGAGACCATACAAATGATCATGAGGAAAGAGGTACATAAGCACAACCGTGCATGGCCTAAAGATTCATTGAAGCAAGAAATCATAGTGAGAGACCTCCTTGGTGACAACAGGCAAAGATTAAAAATGATGTTACGGAATAGCTTATAAGTCCTATTTAGGCACACTATTTCACTACACCAAAGAGATAGATTGAAAAAGTATTAGTGTGAAGGAGACAAAAACTATCAAGAATATTCAATATTCGTCAAAATGGTCAAAGAGAGAAAGAAGAAGGTCAAATTGTCTGTTAGAGTCAGTCTCTTCATCCCTCCGTCAGAGATCAAAATCTCTTTCGTTGCATTTCATTTTAGGTGTCTCATTCAGTTCAGTCATTTGCATTCCATTAGGAGCATCGATCTTCTGACGGAAGGGTCTTGTCACTCATCTTCCTCATGTCATGTACCTGTTGGTCCGTGTCTATTCATCAAAATAAATTTTAAAGTCATTTACAGTCCTGTTGGTCTCTTGGTCAGCAAAGAATCATTTTAGTCATTAGGTCTAGGGTTTCATCTTCAAAATGTTTAGTAACGTCAGCAGGCAAATGAGGGAGGCTCGAAATAAGTTTTCATTGGAAAAATTTCATCGTCATATTGCTTGAGAATGATTTTTCTTCAAAACTCTATTTTGAAGAAAAATCGTCAATTTTGTCTTTTGTAATAAATTTCATGTAATTTTAAAAAAAATTCAGTTGTCAAATTCTTTAGGCGTAGCCCTGGTTGCCTTTGCAAAATTCCATGTCATCCATCCCTGCAAAAAATAGACAAAGGTTTCATCATTCATCTCAAAAACTCAAGTGGAAACAAAATCAGAGTTTATATTAAAAAGTGAAAGTGCCCAAGTTCTGAAAAAATTACAAAAGTGGGTTACTAAATTAAAAATCAAAATCCTTTTGATATATAAGATATTTTCCCCATTCAATAGTTCAGTTGCACCAAGAGACATCAAAGAAGTCGAGTTAAAATTGTGGAAGAACGAAAACAGGGTTTGAAGGCCGGAAGTGTTGGTGAAAGTGCAGGCACGGCGCACTCGTTGGAGGTCACGGCGCATAAGGTGGTCGTGGAGCATAGAGCTGCCCATCTCCTTGCAAGTTATAACATGCGCGGTGCATAGGGGGGTCGCGGCGCACTGGGTTTTGCGGACGGCGCACATGACAGACAACCAAAAATTCGTGTCATTCCTTCAAAAATCCAAATTGGTCAATCTCATTTGCTCCATGTAAGTTAAACTCATCTTGTATGTGACATTAAGTAGTGTTTAGTGTGGTTTGAAGGAAAGGATATGAGAGTTTGAATGTTGAAAGTATAAACCCTCTCATGTTGTCGAAAACTGCTCCTTAGGGTTTGAATTCAAGTTTTAGAATTTGGTTTTGGTGCCAATACACTCCAACTCCATTTCTCACCTGTGTTTCCCTTTCCCATCACTATCATATCATCATATAGCCCCTTCCCTATTCCCTTATATCCCAAAACCACTCATATCACTTATTCCCATTTATCCCTATCCCTCAATCCATTCATTCCCCATCCTTATCCCTTTCCCCATATCATTTGCAATAATTCCTAAAACCCAGATCCCCAAAAATTCAAGTGACTGTTATTACACTTTAAATTTCACTTGACAAAGCTCCACTATACCCACTATCCATATTTCCCACAGTCCTTTCTTATTTGGCACATATTTTGGCATTCAAGACAAAGACATCAAATTCTTATTTTCACCTCATACAGATCAGCATATACTTGACATAGACCTTGCAACACCATGGAGACAGACACTGATTCATCATATGAACAAGACAGTGATTCTACCACTGAGATACATGCACCGAGAAGGCCTCGTAAAGGTGGCAAACATGTGAGAGAAGAGCCCAGCTCATTGACCCAGTTGCAGGCTTGCCTAGTTTCCATGGAATGTTTTTGAGAGCAGTCATGCTATCAGTACTGTGAGATGATTTCTCAAATTAAGCATCATCAGTAGTTGGCTCGTTTGTTTGTTTTACATTTGCATGATGATCAGCTAACTCTTGCTGGTGTAAATTTCACCTTGACACCGGAAACCATTTCTCAGGCAACAGGAATATCAAATGTAGGTGAAGAGTGGAGAAAAAGATAGCAGGTGGATAGAGTGCATTATGAACCATACACCAGGCCTAGCTATGTGAGGTAGCTCAGCAGGGTATTCCCATTCCATTTCCTGAAGGAATCCTATGTGCCTTTGATGAGACTCATTATCAGATACTTCAGTTGTGAGGGTCGGTTCTCATGCCTCTATGCATACCACATCATATTATTGATGCATTTCACAAGAGTGAAGAAGGTGAACATACCTTATTTCATGTGCCAAAACATCGAGAGAATGACCACTCTTGTGCAGAAGAAGACTCCTGAGGAGCAGTACAACAACATTTATCACTATGCACTCATCAAGATCATTGTTGTACATCAGCTTGGATTGTAGGGCATTGCATGGGATGATTTCATTTCCCATGATTTCTTCACAGCCCCTCAGCCTCCTCCAGATATTTTTCATGAGCCAGGTGAACCTTCACACCATTTTTAGGGTCCCGAGACAGAGCCTATCAGTGTGCCAGTGTTTGTTACTTATCAGAGAGGCACGAAAGCATTGTTTGCAGCAACTCGATGAGTACTATCTCCACCCGGGGTGGAAGGGGTCTCCTTGTCATCATCGGTAGCACAGGTACAGGTACATGATAGAGGTAAGAGGCCAATTTAGGAGGAGGGCCCTTCAGGAGGCCATGATACTGATTTCATACTGATTGATGAGGATTTGAGCTCTCCAAGCTCAAAACTGAGAGAGATCATTCAGGAGCAGAAAGCTGAGATCGGCACATTGACCGACAAGTTGCAGAGAGCTCAATGGATCATAAAATTCTTGGAGCAGTGGAAAAAATAGTTGGAGGATCATCAGACGATCATGGATTTGCAAAACATCCGTGAGAATCGGCAAGCTGCCCGAAGAAGCCCATCCGAGATGACACCTACTGAGTGGGAGATTGAGGCCAATAGAGATACTTGGCTTGAGATGGTGAACGGGCATCTTGAGAAGCTATTGGAGAAGGCAAAAAAGGAGAAGAACATCCTGAGACACATGAAGAATCACTATTGGGCACGCAATCATGTTTGCAAGGCGCGTATCAAAATCCTAAAAGCGAGACTAAGGAGGGCACTGAAGCGTCGCAAAAGGCATGATAGGCTCCAAATATTGGCTGAAGCTTCTTTGGCTGAGCATAGTACTTGACGAGGGACCTTCAACCCAAATTTCAAGAAATTTGGGAAAAATTTTGTCAATTTTGAAATTTTTGGTCACAAAACAGATTCTCCTACCCGACGCGTAGCGCCACTCAGCGTGCGCTTATAATTGGTAGCTCTTCAGGGGGGAAACTTTGCATTTCTGGATTTTTTATGAAGATTTATGCATTCTCATGGATTACCTAAGGATTTCATCAAGTTCTGGGTTGCCTAAAGGGTCCAAAACACCCTAAAAATGGCCTTTCTACCAGTTCTTGCACACACAGGGAGTAGTGTTGGGAGATTGAACTTTTGGAGGGGAAAATGGCAGCCAAATCAAGAAATTCCACTTGGGTTGGAAATTATACAGGATGAGATTTCCAAAGAGATATACTAAGCTCAATTTGGACTTCAGGAAGGGCCTCGAAATTAGCTCCAAACCTATGCTATGCATAGAGATTTTCGGCGTGGCACATAGAGGAATTTGGCCTATTTTTCAATCAGCAGCTCAGAATTTCACCTAGTTTTGGCTAGTTTCACTTTTTCATGTAACTCTTGATGTACCTTGATGTAATTTCATGATAATTATGTAATTTTGGCACATTTTTACTCATTCTAGAATATTCATTCACCAAAAGGTGAAATGTGAGTGAATGGATCAGTTTCCTAGCATATAGAGGCAAGTTGTTTCATTGCCTATTTTTCAGTTCCTAGTTTAGATACGGTTGAAACAGCTCCTAGAATGATGAGCTCGACCCTATAGGCATGGGGAGGAGTTATGCTTGTCTATATTATGTATTTTTTTAGTAATTTTCAGGGTTGGACACTTGGGATTGCTTGGCAATTCATTGTACATTTCATTTCTGCAATTTTGGTAAAGGAATAGACCAGGGTTTGCAGCACTCTTTGGGATCCTTGTGGCTCTGTGTTTTGATGGTGTTTTTCTCTATGTATTTTTAAGTTCACTGATGTTTGTTTGTACCATTTTCCTTCTTCTTTTTTCTTAGATTAAACAAATCAATGTTAAAGGTGGAATTCAGTAGCTTGCTTTGCTCTGCCTTCAATTTTGTTTAATTTTACATGTTTTCATCTGTTTGAGGAGGACTCTTGAAACCCTCTTGCCCTATTCATCTCCTCACCAGTCTAATCCATCCATTCATTCAATCTAAAGCATCAAAACTATTTCCTTCCTTGCCCCAATCAGAACTCTGCAAAAACTAGGCCTTATCCCCGCACCCAAAACTGCCTTTCCCTTTGATCCAACAAAAACCCCCCAAAATCAAACTCAAACTCCTTTACTTATATACCTAGCCTAAAATTAGCTTTTATTTAAAGTCATCTCAAGCCCCTTCGATTATTTTTGCTGAGATTGACCCGGAGAGAGCCCTCTCCTGTTCTAGTAGGGCTAGCTACCAGACTGAGCGTGGTTTGATGTTACCCTGAACTCTGCTTTCCTTCAGCCTGAGGTAGATTTAGGCAATAACATAGTGGCGACCATACTGGGGAAGAAAATGATTTTCTTGTTAGTGTTTTTTGTTTTATAAGCTACAGACGAAGCCTGAAGTTATGCCAGGTAGCCTTTGAAATGCTCTTGCTTTGCATTAGCGAAAGAAGATAAACGTTGCTTAAGTCAATCTCTGGTCTAGCTTGTAAACGTGACACTTGAATTGTGAATTACCCCAGTATATCAGATTGTTCTGGACTTTTGGGTGATGATTCTATAATTTGATAGGCTCAAAAATTTGGTTTCATCCCTTTGATTTTTTAAATTAATCCAACACACTGGCTTCCAGAAGACATAGTAGAGCGAATCCGGATCCTGATCCACCTCCAATGTATGAAAATCCCAATATGATTTCAAGAATCCTCCATCGAGAAATTCCCGTGATTCCTTTGTTTAAATCTCATTCATGTCCTGCTGTGTTTCAATATCTTGAAGATCTAGAATTTGACGAGAAATTTGAGTTGTCGTTGGTCGAAACTAAGTCTGAAAGTGCTATTGGTTCTACTGTCATAAATCCTGAGTTTATCAAGTATCTTGAAAATGAAAAAGCTAATAGATCCATTGATAGTTACATTTTGAACATTTAAAACTCCATTGTGGCAACAAACATTCCTGAGTTTATAGAATCTGCATCTGAAACTCTTGGGCCATCAGCAGTTACATTCGGTTCACAAGTTCACACCGAGCCTCCATTCATTCCTACCACTCTCGTACAACCATCTATCCCTGATCAGCAATCGGCAATAGTTTCTCCTCCATCCACACCACATACACCTCGTACATCTACTACTCCTACTCCACATGTTTCTCCAAGACCGGTTATAAATCCACCAAGAGTAATGGCTGCCAGATTCGCACCTCTTGTCCTGCTCCAAAACTTCGATGCCATGCCTGCTGATTATCAAAGTAAGATCCCATTTTTTGATGGCACTCCGCAAATTGTTCCCGCTCAGCAACATATTGACAGAATGGCAGATTTCTTCGATCTTCATGAAATTGATGCAGAAAATGTCAGCATGAGATTGTTTGTGCAAACTTTTGGAGGTGAAGTACAAAAGTGGTTCAGAGCTTTGCAGCCAAGAAGTATTGCTACATTGGCCGAGCTTCAGAGACAGTTCTTGGATCGGTGGGAAGTAAAGAAAGATCCTCTTCAAATCACTTCTGAATATACCAAGATCAAGCGCAATTTTGGTGAGTTGGTCCAAGACTATTTTATTAGATTTAATGCAGTTTATAATGCAAATCCTTATGATTTAAGGCCATCTAGGAAGTCATATTTTCTTAATTTTCTAGATGGTTTTGATCCATACATGGCCTATTCCTTACGAGAAAGAGATCCGCCCACTTTGGAGGACATGCAGAAAATTTGAGTGAGTGTTGAAGCGAATTTGAATGATAAGAGTGCTAGATTGAAAGCTGAGAAGAAAGTCATGATAAAGGAAGAAGCTTCTACTTCAGATCAAGTACTTCACAAGGTGGAAAAGATGATTGAAATATTGACACTTGATAAGCCTGAATCACAGATCATAAATCCCAACTTTCGTGGATAGCAGCAACCTCAATTCAAGATCAAACAACGAGAGAAACGAGCACAAGAACCACCGCCAGTACAACAGCAGGTAAAGACTCCTTTACAACAGAGTTTTGTTGGTCCAGAATTAGATGATGAGGATAATGTAATAGGAGAAGAAAATCACTTCTTTACACCTGATGACATGCCAACCTTTATCACTGAAGATGAGGAGTATGCAGAAAGTTCAGATGTACAAAAGGATGAGGATTTTATCTTGGCAAATGAAACAGCTCTTCAAGAAGAGTCAGATGAGTATCAGAGAGGTTATATGAATGCTTTTTCCACCCAGCAGAAACAATATTCACTTAGAAATATAGATGTGCCTATCAACCCAATCCAAAAGAGAAAGGAAGTTTCAGCACTAAAGAATGATGCACCCATTGCCCAAAAGAAGGGAAAAGAGGTAGTTGATCCCGCTACTAGCAAGTCTCCATCAGCAAGTGAAAGATCAAATCAGCCAATTGTATCAAGGGAGAAAGCTGAAAAGAAGGATACTCCAGCCAAAGAGGTAGAAAAAACTTCATATTTTAACTTAGAGAGTGAGATTGCTAAGTTAAAAGTTTCCATTCCTTTGACTGAGTTAATGAGAAATAACAGCTACAAGGGTCAAGTATCTAAAATTTTGAATTTTGATCCAATGTCTGATATGTTGAATGTGGAAGATGATCAACCTGAGTTGATATTTGGGCCAGCATTGGATGGTGAGTCTCCTGATAGTGATGTGCCGCCTTATTATATCATCCTTAGATTGCATGATTTTGTGTTACATAATGCCATGTTTGATTATGGAGCTTCTCATAATCTCATGCCAAAGGCGATTATGGAGAAATTGGGATTGGACATCATTAGGAAATATCATGATCTGTATTCTTTTGATTCTAGTAGAGTAAGATGCATTGGGCTCATTAAAGATTTGGTGTTTAGTTTAGATCAGATTCCAACTAAGAATGTTTTGATGGATGTGGTTGTGGCAGACATTCCTCCTAGATTTGGCATGCTTCTTTCCAGATCTTGGGGAGCAAAGTTGAAGGGAACATTACATCTTGTTTCTCCTATGCTACCATTCCTGTGTTCGGTCAGATGAGAAAACTATATCGGGAGCAAAAGATGAAGTATATGATCACAAGCAAGGTGAAACTGGTAAATCATCAGATAAATTATGTACATACAGATTTAGACTCTTTTGTTTTGTATTCAGATAGTTTCAATGATGTAGATAGTCAGTTACTTAAAGCAGAGGACATTTTGGAGATCACATGAAATTTCAGAGAAGTTTTGATGAAAGAGAGACAAGAACTTGAGAGTTCTGCTGAGTAATCAGCCTTCCAAAAGCAGCAGAAAGTTGAGGGATAGCAAGCAGAAATAACGGAGAAAATGAAATTTCAGCACTTGGAAGAAGATGAAGAAGGTTTATGGACTATGGATTTTGATGGTGCAGTTGGGAGCGATGGTGCTAGAATTTTTATTTGGGTACGTAGCCCTTTTTCCGCTCCAAACAAGGTACCAAGTAATGTGAGGGTTTGTTCTTACAAATTAGCATTTGATTGTTCGGATAATGAGGCAGAATACGAAGATTTGATTGCTGGTCTAAAAATACTTAGAAAGTTGAATGCTAAGAGGATTGCAGTCTATGGCAACTCCAAGTTGGTAATTAAGCAAGTGAAGGGTGAGTATCAAGCTAAGCATCCTCGAATGCGGGCTTACCAAAACGTTGTTCTTGATATTTTGAAGTTGTTTTCAGACTATACTTTAACTTGTATCCCTCGTATTCAGAATGGTATTGCGGATGCTCTTGCTAAGGCAGCAAGTAATTTGAAGATTCCAATGAACTCAAGTAATAAGTTTGAAATCCATGTGAAACATCATCCAACTGTCCCGGATAATCAAAGGTATTGGAAAGTATTCCAAGATGATGATGAGATTGATGAATTTCTGCAAAACAAAGGTAAACTCAAAGAGACTTCAATTGACATGGAGCATGATGATGGTGAGGCTGATGTGAAAATAAATCAGATGGAAGC
This sequence comes from Pinus albicaulis, assembly GCA_034641835.2. Classification (NCBI taxonomy): domain Eukaryota; kingdom Viridiplantae; phylum Streptophyta; class Pinopsida; order Pinales; family Pinaceae; genus Pinus; species Pinus albicaulis. Next base: position 866,834,084 of record CM076576.1, on the reverse strand, counting down.
ATTGCAGCTGAAAAATAATGTCATTCCTAAGGGTTTCATACCTTTATAAGAGCTCTTTGATCAAGATGATGTAGCTATAAAACCAACCTTCCGGCCGACTGAAAAGGGAGTTGAAGACGTGAACATTGGATCAGCTGAGAATCCAAAGATGGTGAAGTTGTCTAAAGCATTGCCACCAGAGGTAAAGGAAAAATATGTTAGTTTGTTGTCTTCTTTTGCTGATGTATTTTCTTGGGACTATTCAAATTTAAAGACGTATGATACCAATATAATTCAGCACACTATTCCTATTAAGCCAAATCAAAAGCCCTTCAGGCAGAAGTTGAGAAGGATAAATCCAAAGTTGCTTCCCTCAATTGAGAAAGAGGTGAATCAATTATACAAGGCTGGTATAATTGTTTCGATAAGATTTTTCAGATTGGATTTCCAATTTGGTGCCCGTACGCAAGAAGACAGGTGAGATTCGTTTGTGCATTGATTTTAGGAATTTAAACAAGGTTTCTTTGAAAGACAATTATCCATTACCCAAAATGGATCACATATTGCAGCGAGTAGTTGGAGCATCTCGTATGTCACTACTCGATGGTTATTCCAGGTATAACCAAATTCTGGTCCATGAGGATGATAGAAACAAAACAGCATTCACCACTCCGTGGGGAACTTTCCATTATGCTAAAATTCCTTTCGGTTTGAAGAATGTTGGTGCGACATTTCAACGCGCGATGGATATGGCATTTGCAAATGAGAAAGATGTTTTCCTAGTTGTGTATCTTGATGATTTGACAGTCTTTTCCAATTCTGATGAAGAACACCTTTACCATTTGAAAGTTGTTTTTTAGCGATGTAGAAAGTATGGGGTCTCACTCAATCTGAAGAAGAGTTTGTTTGCCATGGATGAGGGAAAAATTCTTGGTCATATTATCTCAAAAGATGGCACCCGTATTGACCCAACACGAGTTGAAGCTATTCAAAAAATTGATCTTCCCCGGAATAAGAAAGAGATTCAGTCCTTCAATGGTAAGATGAATTTTTTACGCCATTTTGTCCCTAATCTTGCTGAACATCTAAGAGAGATTACAGACATGCTTAAGAAGGATAGCATAGTAAAATGGTCTGAGGAGGCGGTAAAGTCTTTCAATCTAGTGAATTTGGTTCTTTCTTTAGCTCCTATTTTGATCAGCCCAGATTATACTCAGGATTTTATTTTGTTTTCATTTGCTTCGGAGCATACTATGGTAGCAGTATTAATGCAGAAAAGAGATGGACATGAAAAACCAATTTATTTTTTCAGCCATACTATAAGATATGCAGCCTTGAAATATAACATCATTGAAAAGCAAGCTCTTGCACTTGTGAAAGCGTTGAAAGATTTTCGGGTATATATTCTGCATTCTCATATTATTGCTTATGTTCCTAATGCTGTTGTAAAGGATGTTTTAGTACAAACAGATCCAGAAGGGAGATGGGGCAGATGGATTGCCGCTTTATTGGAGTATGATGTGGAGATAAAGCCCACAAAGCTTATCAAAGGACAAGGGTTGGAAAGCTAATGGCTGAATCAAATTTGCACGCTTTGGACATCAATATTATTACTGCTATGTTTGAAGAGAATGAGGAAAATTCATCAGTTCAGGTAGCATAAATATTTGTGCTTTCTCTTTGGTATTTAGATATTGTATATGTGCTTCAAAATTTGTCACCACCACCTGACATGGATAGAAACAAAAGTAGAACTTTGAAATTGAAGGCTGCTAAGTTTTGCGTTTTGAATAATTCACTCTATTGGAAAGATCCCGGTGGTGTTGTGTTGAATTGTTTGGTGGAAGAAGAAGCAAAGCAGGTTATGGAGGATTTTCACAAGGGAGATTGTGGCGGTCACCTTTTTTGTAAAACAACGGCCAACAATATTTTGAGAGCAGGATATTATTGGCCGACACTTTTTGCTAATGTGTATAAGACTGTCAAAAGTTGCCATGAATGTCATATTTTTGAAGGGAGGAAAAAATTGCAGCCTTTTCTGCTTAAGCCCATTGAGGTAAGTGCTCCTTTTCAGCAGTGGGGTTTGGATTTCATTGGTGAAATTCATCCCGCTTCTTCAGGTCAGTATAGATGGATCCTAACAGCGACAGATTATTTCAGAAAATGGATTGAAGCAATTCCCACCAGGCAAGCTATGGATTCGGTAATAATTTCTTTCCTTGAGAATAACATTTTGTCTCATTTTGGTTGCCTGAATAAGTTAATCACTGATAACGCAGCAGCTTTCAAATCAAAAAAGATGATTGAATTTTGTGACAAGTATAAAATCATTTTGGGACACTCAACCGCTTATCATCCGCAAGGCAACAGATTGGCAGAGTCTTCCAACAAATCTTTGGTCAACATCATTAAAAAGTTGTTGGAAATAAACAAGAAAAGTTGGCATAAGAAGCTGGTCAATGCACTTTGGGCAGATCGAGTGAGTCAGAATAAATCCATTGGTATGTCCCCCTTTGAGTTAGTTTATGGAGTTGATACAGTGTTTCCTACCTCTCTCACAGTTCCGGTGGTCAAACTTCTACAGGAAGCTGGCAGTGAAGAAGATCATATGCAAAGAAGAATAAATCAAATGATCCATTTGTAGCAGATGAGAGAAGAAGTTTTTCAATACACATTCAATATGCAGGAGAAAATCAAGAAAATTTATGACATAAAAGCAAAGGTGGATAAATTTCAATTGGAAGAAGTGGTGCTGAAATGGGATGCTAGAAACGAGGAAAAGGGTAAGCACGGTAAGTTCGAAATTCTCTGGAAAGGACCCTTTAAAATTGCTGCATATCGGTGTCAGAATGCTTTTCTTCTAAAGGAGATGAACAAGGAAGATTTTCCAGGAGGGCTGGTCAATGGTCGGCTGCTCAAACGGTATCATTTCTAAGATTTTTTCTGTTGTTTACATTGTCAATGTACATACCATTTATTTCAGTTTCATTGTAAGTGTGTGCTGTAATATTTTCTTCAGTTCGGGACCCGAAGTGAAGGCTATAATTCTGAAGATTGATTTCAGCATGGGTTGAGTTTATCGAGTCACGAGTTTCAGTCATTTCAGTTTTAAATTTGAGTCAATTTGAGTCAAATTTTCAGTCAATAAATGAGTCAAGCGTATTTTGTTGATTTGTCAAATTTATGGATTCCATAACCCAATGGATGAAGGCACTGCCTACGCTCCCATAAATCTGTAGTTCTTGGCACCTCCCAGGAGCTACCATCCCCATTCAAGCCAAAGTTAGAGTCGGTCTCTTCAACCCTCCATCAGAGATCAAAATCTCTTTCATTGCATTTCATTTTAGGTGTCTCATTCAATTCAGTCATTTTCATTCCATTAGGAGCATCGATCTTCTGACGGAAGGGTCTTGTCACTCATCTTCCTCATGTCATGTACCTGCTGGTCCGTGTCTATTCATCAAAATCAATTTTAAAGTCATTTATAGTCCTGTTGGTCTCTTGGTCAACAAAGAATCATTTTAGTCATTAGTTCTAGGGTTTCATCTTCAAAATGTTTAGTAACGTCATCAGGCACATGAGGGAGGCTCGAAATAAGTTTTCATTGCAAAAATTTCATCGTCATATTACTTGAGAATGATTTTTCTTCAAAACTTTGTTTTGAAGAAAAATCATCAATTATGTCTTTTGTAATAAATGCCATGTAATTTTCAAAAAATTTCAGTTGTCAAATTCTTTAGGCGTAGCCCTGGTCACCTTTTCCAAATTCCATGCTATCCATCCCTGCAAAAAATAGACAAAGGTTTCATCATTCAGCTCAAAAAATCAAGTGGAAACAAAATCAGAGTTTATATTAAAAAGTGAAAGTGCCCAAGTTCTGCAAACATTACAAAAGTGGGTTACTAAATGAAAAATCAAAATCCTTTTGATATATAAGATATTTTCGCCATTCAATAGTTCAGTTGCACCAAGAGACATCAAAGAAGTCGAGTTAAAATTGTGGAAGAACGAAAAAAGGGTTTGAAGGCTCGAAGTGTTGGTGAAAGTGCAGTCACGGCGCACTGGTTGGAGGTCACGATGCACAGAGTTGCCCATCTCCTTGCAAGTTATAACGTGCGCGGCGCACAGAGGGGTCGTGGCACACTGGGTTTTGTGCGCGGCGCACACGACAAACAACCAAAAATTCGTGCCATTCCTTCAAAAATCCAAATCGGTCAATCTCATTTGCTCCATGTAAGTTCGACTCATCTTGTATGTGCCATTATGCAGTGTTTAGTGTGGTTTGAAGGAAAGGATATGAGAGTTTGAATGTTGAAAGTATAAACCCTCTCATGTTGTCGAAAACTGCTCCTTAGGGTTTGAATTCAAGTTTTAGAATTTGGTTTTGGTGCCAATACACTCTAACTCCATTTCTCACCTGTGTTTCCCTTTCCCATCACTGTCATATCATCATATAGCCCCTTTCCTATTCCCTTATATCCAAAAACCACTCATATCACTTATTCCCATTTATCCCTATCCCTCAATCCATTCATTCCCTATCCTTATCCCTTTCCCCATATCATTTACAATAATTCCTAAAACCCAAATCCCCAAAAAGTCAAGTGACTGTTATTGCACTTTAAATTTCACTAGAAAAAGCTCCACTATACCCACTGTCCATATTTCCCACAGTCCTTTCTTATTTGGCACATATTTTGGCAATCAAGACAAAGACACAAAATTATTATTTTCACCTCATACAGATCAGCATATACTTGACATAGACCTTGCAAAACCATGGAGATAGACACTGATTCATCATATGAACAAGACCATGATTCTACCACTGAGCTACATGCACCGAGAAGGCCCCGTAAAGGTGGCAAACATGTGAGAGAAGAACCCACCTCATTGACCCAGTTACAGGCCTGCCCACTTGCCATGGAATGTTTTTGAGAGCAGTAATGATATCATTACTGTGAGATGATTGCTCAGATTCAGCATCATCAGGAGTTTTCTCGTTTGTTTGTTTTACATTTTCATGATGGTCAGCTAACTCTTGCTGGTGTAAATTTCACCTTGACACCGAAAACCATTTCTCAGGCAACAAGAATACCGAATGTAGGTGAAGAGTGGAACAAAATAAAGCAGGTGGACAGAGTGCATTATGAACCATACATCAGGCCTAGCTATGTGAGGCAGCTCAGCAGGGTATTCCCATTCCAGTTCCTGAAGGAATCCTATGCGCCTTTGATGAGACTCATTATTAGATACTTCAGTTGTGAGGGTCGGTTCTCACGCCTCTATGCATACCACATTAGATTATTGATGCATTTAACAAGAGTGAATATGATGAACATACCTTATTTGATGTGCCGAAACATCGAGAGAATGACCACTCTTGTGCAGAAGAAGATTCCTGAGCAGCAGTACAACAACATTTATCACTATGCACTCATCAAGATCATTGTTGTACATCAGCTTGGATTGCAGGGCATTGCATGGGAGGATTTCATTTCCCATGATTTTTTCACAGCCCCTCAACCTCCTCCAGATATTTTTCATGAGCCAGGTGAACCTTCACACCAATTTGAGGGTCCCGAGACAGAGCCTATCAGTGTGCCAGTGTTTGTTACTTATCAGAGAGGCACGAGAGCATTGTTTGCAGCAGCTCGATGAGTACTATCTCCACTCGGGGTGGAAGGGGTCTCGTTGTCATCATCAGTAGCACAGTTACAGGTACAGGATAGAGGTAAGAGGCCAATGCAGGAGGAGGGACCTTCAGGAGGCCATGATACTGATTTCATACTGATTGATGAGGATTTGAGCTCTCCAAGCTCAAAACTGAGAGAGATCATTCAGGAGTAGAAAGCTGAGATCGGCACATTGACCGACAAGTTGCAGAGAGCTCAATGGATCATAAAATACTTGGAGCAGTGGAAAAAATAGTTGGAGGATCATCAGACGATCATGGAGTTTCAAAACATCCGTGAGAATCGGCAAGCTGCCCTAAGAAGCCCATCCGAGATGACACCTATTGAGGGGGAGATTGAGGCCGATAGAGATACTTGGCTTGAGAGGGTCGACATGCATCTTGAGAAGCTGTTGGAGAAGGAAAAAAAGGAGAAGAACATACTCAGACACATGAAGAATCACTATTGGGCACGCAATCATGTTTGCAAGGCGCGTATCAAAATCCTAAAAGCGAGACTAAGGAGGGCACCGAAGCGTCACAAAAGGCATGATAGGCTCCAAATCTTGGCCGAAGCTTCTTTGGCTAAGCATAGTACTTCATGAGGGACCTTGAACCCAAATTTCAAGAAATTTGGGAAAAATGTTGTCAATTTTGAAATTTTTGGTCACAAAACAGATTTTACTGCCCGACGCGTAGCGCCACTCAGCGTGCACTTATAATTGGAAGCTCTTCAGGGGGGAAACTTTGCATTTATGGATTTTTTATGAAAATATATGCATTCTCATGGATTAACTAAGGATTTCATCAAGTTCTGGGTTGCCTAAAGGGTCAAAAACACCCTAAAAATGGCCTTTCTGCCACTTCTTTCACACACATGGAGCAGTGTTGGGAGATTGAACTTTTGGAGGGGAAAATGCCAACCAAATCCAGAAATTCCACTTGGGTTGGAAATTAGACAGGTTGAGCTTTCAAACTAGCTATCCTAAACTCAATTTTGACTTCAGGAAGAGCCTCAAAATCAGCTCCAAACCTGTGTTATGCATAGAGATTTTGGGCGCGGCGCATAGAGGAATTTGGCCTATTTTTCACTCAGCAGCTCATAATTTCGCCTATTTTTGGCCAATTTCACTTTTTCATGTAAATCTTGATGTACCTTGATGTAATTTCATGATCATGATGTAATTTTGGCACATTTTTACTCATTCTAGAAGATTCATTCACCAAAAGGTGAAATGTGAGTGAATGGATTAGTTTCCTAGCATATAGAGGCAAGTTGTTTCATTGCCTATTTTTCAATTCCTAGTTTAGATATGGTTGAAATAGCTCCTATAATGATGAGCTCAACCCCTAGAGGCATGGGGAGGAGTTATGCTTGTCTATATTTTGTATTTTTTTAGTCATTTTCAGGGTTGGACACTTGGGATTTCTTGGCACTTCATTGTACATTTCATTTGTACAATTTTGGTAAAGGAATAAACCAGGGTTTGCAGCACTCTTTGCGATACTTGTGGCTCTGTGTTTTTATGGTTTTTTTCTCTATGTATTTGTAAGTTCATTGATGTTTATGTGTACCATTTTCCTTCTTCTTTCTTCTTAGATTAAACAAATCAGTGTTAAAGGTGGAATTCAGCAGTTTGCTTTGCTTTGCCTTTAGTTTTGTTTAATTTTACATGTTTTCATATGTTTGAGGAGGACTCTTGAAACCCTCTTTCCCTCTTCATCTCCTCACCGGTCTGATCCATCCATTCATTCAATCTAAAGCATAAAAACTATTGCCTTCCTTGCCCCAATCAGAACTCTGCAAAAACTAGGCCTTATCCCCGCACCCAAAACTGCCTTTCCCGTTGATCCAATAAAAACCCCCAAAAATCAAACTCAAACTCATTTACTTATATACCTAGCCTAAAATTAGCTTTTATTTCAAGTCATCTCAAGCCCCTTCAATTATTTTTGCTGAGATTGACTTGGAGAGAGCCCTCTCCTATTCTGGTAGGGATAGCTACCAGACTGAGCGTGGTTTGATGTTACCCTAAAATCTGCCTTCCTTCAACCTGAGGTAGATTTAGGCAATAACAGTGTCCAATAGAACATAAAACAAATCATGAGTTTGCGGATGAAGTGACCTAAGATTTCCAAGATTCCTAAAATGACCTAGGAAAACAAAACAATTTATTATGGCACCTACAATAAATAAAAAAGTTGGCCAAAGGAAAAAGGTGTGTTTGGAAACATCTGAAAAAGGGTTTTTTTGCTCAAAATTTACCTCCTACACAAGAGAAAAGAAGATATTAGTGGAGGTAAAAGAAATAAAACTAAAATTAAACCTTAGTCATAATGGGTCTTTATTTTAATTCTTCAAAGGTATAAAAAACAACACAAGAAGCATCTCTCAAATGCCATTTGGTTATTTGCAAAAGAAGTTAACGTTTTTTCGGGTTTTCAGGGTTTCTGGTAGATTTTTTGAGAAAAAAATTGTTGTGCTGTGCTCCTGAGAGGCCATTCTACATGCCTGTGCACACTGCCTGTGCTTTTATCTAAATAGAATTGCGCACCTTTGGGAAGCCTCTGCACCAGGTTGTTCACGCCTGGCCAACAGCTCCATCCTGATATGCTCCTAGACGTGCAGGATTGCCCGATAGCTCCTGTGTTACACACCTATCTATTCAAGCTCGTGCAGAGGCACTCGACCATTCAACAGCCACCCGACTAGATCAGGCTACATGCAGGCTCTGCCGCACTACGCACTCGACCATTCAAACCTGACCCACCCACATTCAATTTCACCACACTTCTACGCTCCTCTGCATTTAGCAACTGCCCAGGAAGACCTGACACCTCATGCAGAAGTTCTCGCACTGCGATCCTGCATGTACATGGCTCCCAAGAAGACATGGCACCTCATGCAGAGGCTTCCCAACACTACAATTTTTTCACTCTTGTGCATGTAGGGTTTCCAGGAGAACCCAGCAGGTCATGCAAGAGGCACCTGACTGTCAGTTCAAACCTTTCCCATGATGTGCTCCTGTATTTGCTTAAGCTGTGAAATTTTGAGAGGTATTTAGAGTTTTTCCCTACCTTTTTCATAATGTCTAAAGGTAAAAAGGGTAAAATTAAAGGGAATGTGGAAAAACCCTAAGGAAGGAGGAAAAAACCTAATTCTGTGCTAACAACTCCCTTGTTTAAAGGGGGCCGATCCATTTACATGCTAAGAGCACACTGAGTCCCAAATTGTTTTCCTTCATTCTCCCCCCCCCCCTTCATTTTCAGTCACCACCTATCTCATTCTCGTCTCACTTGCCCTCTCCACATCATATCCCAAGTAGATCAGGGTTTGTTTTCAAAGACAAGGGTAAAAGAAAAAATTCCTAGAGAAGGCAGTGTTGACAGTGCCGAGAGAGGCCAAAGGCCTAGAGAACAACAGAGGAAGGGTGGGAAAGAAAATAGGTTTTAGCCTGTAAACATTAAAGAATTGATAGCATCTCCTACTATAGTTTCATATTTCCAAGAAGTAGGATGCTATGAGTTCTGTGAGAAAGTGCAGAGAGTCCAAAGTCACCCTCAGTTGACCAAAATTTTTATCCTTAATCTCCAAGACCACCAAGCACATCTAGCTGGAGTGAATTTTGAGCTGACCACCAATGCAATATCTATGGCCACTAGAATACTTTTCATGGGAGAAAAATGGTTCAAACAGGTGTATCTAGACCTAAGAAATTATCAACCCTTCTTAAAACCAAGTTTCCAAGCTGATTGCAAAAATATTTTCCCCTTTTCTCATCTCTTGGAAAGATATGCCCCTCTAATGAAAATCATTTGAAATACTTTACCTATGAGGGTAGGTTTTCTAGGATCTATTCCTACCACATAAGACTACTCATGCATTTTACTAAGGCCAAACTGCTTCATTTTCCCTACTACCTTTGTAAAAGTATTGATAAAATGTCATCCATTGTGCAAAGGAGGCCTCCCTCCCAAGAAATGTCAAGTCTTTTTTATCATTCCCTTATCAAGATTATTGTCTTAGACCAATTAGAGAAAAAAGGCATCCCATGGGATTTTTTCATCGCCCATGATGTTTTCAAAAACCCAAAACCTCTTCCTCTGCAAATTTTACCATCATCATCTCAACTTCCTCCTCCCACACCTCTATCACCCTCCACTGACCATGATTCTTCCTCTTCATATGAATCCTCTCCCCAAACAAACTTCCCTCTTTCACCTTCCCCTAAAACCTCAGAACATGAAGAAAACAGTGACAAGGAGGAACATGATAGTCAAGAAGAAAATGACAATCAAGGAGAATAAAGAAGTGATGAAGAGGAGGAAAATGAAAGTGAAGAAAGTGAAAATGATGGAGAAGATACCAAGGACATTGAAAAGGAGGAGGATGAAAGTAGTAAAGAAGACAGTGACAAAAGCAATGGGCTAAATGATGAAGAATGTAACAAAGAAGATAGTGATGACAAGGAGGAAGAAAATAGTGACAAAGATGAACATGGCAGTCATGAAAAAAGTGATGATAAAGAGGAAGATGTAATTGAAGAACATTATGAGGAAGAAGACAATGAAGAAAGTGATGAGGAAGAAGACAAATAAGAAAGTGTTGATGAAGAAGAAAGTAGTGACAAAGGGAGTGAAACAAAAAGTGAACAAGAAGGCAAAGGTAGTGAGCTAGATGAGAATGAGGAAATCAATAACAGCCCAAGGATAGAGGCAGATTTTGATGAGAAAAATGATGTAGGTAAAGAATAAAAAAATGAGCCCAGTAGCAGTGATAAAATGAACAGTGACAAAGATGAAGATAGAATTCAAGAAGAGACAAAGTTTGAAGGTAACTGAAGTAGAAAAAATATTGAATACAGTGGGAAAATTAGTGCAGGTATAAACACACATAATGAGCTAGAAAATGGCAGTCATGGTGAAAAAGAATATCATGACAGTGCTCATGAACAAAGAAGTGATAATGAAGAAAAAAATTCTAAGGGAAAATACAGTAGGCATAGCAAAGATGAAGAAAATAATGAACATGCCTTTGGTAGTGACCCCACAGAAAATGCAAGCAATAATACAAAGAATGAATATGCAGAGACAGAGGCATAGTTTGAAAGTGAAGACAATGGGAAAAATAATGAAGACATTAGGCCAAATAGTGAAGGGTCTAATGACAGTCATAATGAAGAAAGCCTAATGACTCATAGCACTAAAAAAAGTAACAATAGTGATGCCATGACCTCAAAGGGCAGCCAAGAGGATGAAAACACGCCAAGTAGTGATGATGACACCTCTAACCATGACAACAAATAAGATAAAAATGTAGAGGAAATGGAAGAAGATGAAAAGGGTGAAGATTAAGGTAGTGATACTAGCATGGGAGAAAGTGAAAATGCCTCTCAAGAAAGCAGTCTTGATATCACCAAAGATGAAGTGAAACATGTTAAAACTTGTACTCTCACTTACCAAAGAGGATAAGGCAAGTGTTTTCTGCCTCTAAGAGGAAAGGGACCTTTCCATCTACTTCAGCTCAACCATTGGAAAAAGGTAAGCAAAAAGTGGAAGAAGAAGAGGAAGATCATGAGAAAGAAAGAGAGTTTTAACTCATTCACATAGACAGTGATGATGATAATGAAACAAGAATTTCAAGCTCCCTCCTCCAAGATAGGAATGCACAAATCAAGGACTTAGAGTCTGAATTAGAAAGGGAAAAGGATGTCATTCACTTCTATCAGATGCAAAACAAGCAAATGAGTGCCCAATAAGCCATCCATGAAACAAGAACACTCAGGTACCGGAAAGAGGCTCAAAGGGCACAGTTGAAGTTGGCAGAATTCATGGGCACTTATGAGGAGAGTATTGATGAGGAAGGTCAAACTATAAGGAGAACTAGAACTACGGGTCTAAGGAAAGCATAGGAAAAGTAGAGAGAAGAAGAATCAGCCCAAGTGGAACAACTTTCTCTCCAAGAACTCCTTGCACTAGAAATTTAACATGATAAGGAATAAAGGCTTGATAGGGCTAAATGCATCTTGAGGCCAAGATAGAGAAGGCAAATGAATACTTGGATCTGCAAAGAAGAATGGCTAAGCATTATGCTCAAAGAGACCAATTTGCAAGGCAAGAACTCAAAATGGCCAAAATTGAGATCCAAGCACTAAAAGAGGAAAAGGACAAAGCTAACCTTGGTATTTTGGCTCAATATTCTCTACAGGTCTCCCAGGACCCCTGAGGCACTTATCCACCAAATTTGGGAGAAATTGGATAAGTTTTTGTTTTTGCAAATTTTGAGGCTAGGAGCGCAACACACCTGGTGCTACGCTCTATTTTAGGGAATCTTCAAGATGAAAGGCTTGCATTTTTGGATTCTTCATCATGAGAGGAACATTCACACCAATTTTTAGATCAATTGGAGTTTCTTTGGTCCTCCAAAAGGGTCAAAAACACCCAATTTTTCACCATTATGCCTACCTTTCAGGACATGTGATGCGCTCCTACCAGTCTTGGAATTTTCACTTTTTGGATAGGTTACAGAGTTCATATCATAAAAACAAGGATATATATGGGACTTAGACTTAATGGGATTTCCATCAAGCCTTCATGGAGCCTTATCCGACATCGGGAAGGGCTTCAAAACACTGTTATAAGAAGACCCATTTTTTCTTTTCCTGTGCTACGCTCCTGGCATGCAAATTCAAAAATGACACAAAATGCTACGCTCCTATGGTTCACAAGTCAAAATGTGCATTTGGCAAGTTTCTGGAGGATTTTAAGAGCCTAAAGGTCAATTTAATTGCTAAAAATGGCCGAAAAGATATTTATTTTAGATATTTTTGTGCCTTGGGCCTTGCAAGGCCTCAAGGAAAATAGAAATAATTTTCATTAGCCAATAGAATTCTAGATGCTCTATTAGTTTTTTCCTTCGAATTTCTTGTTATATAAAGCATGAGCATTCATTGTAATTATGGGATTTTGATGTGTTTGAGACCAATAAATCGTTTTTAGAAGTTGAAGAACAATTTAGTGTTGTGGAGGTTGTGGATGATTTGCATTGGTTGATAATGATGAAATCTTGCTTGCAGGATTCCTGAGTTTATTTAATGGAAATTTATCTCTTATTTTTTCATTTTTTTCTTGTTTATCATATGTCCATATTTCTATATTGCAATAGCTCAGAAGAGTATAAGATGAGAAATGTTGTTTGAGGCACCTCAATCCTCTTGTTTTCTATTGTCTTCATGTTTTCCTCTCCTGGGTTAGTTTAAGGAATTATTAGTTTCTCCTTAGGCCCACATTAGCTTGTCTATCTCATTATTGGATTAATATGCTAGTTTAAAAACATGATTCACGGTAAGCCCTACTTGTTTGATGCTATCTAAACTTTGTCTTGAAATCTCTCTTTGATGTATTGATTGTTAGGTTAAGCCAAAGAGGTCTTGTTTTGATCTTGCCCTCTGTATATGCTTATCAATTTTCCTCAAATTTATTTATAGTTTAATGAATGATTTTTAGGGGTTTCCTCTTCATTTATTGATGATATTTGTCTCTTATATGTTTTCAAATATTGAAAGTAGAATAATTGAAGTTAGATAAGTTGTCTTACTTTATTTGTTCCACTGGATTGTATATCTTGAATGTGTATTTGTTTAAAAGTATTGGCATTGAGTAAATGGTGTGCCCTATCTCATGACTAGTATATTTTGCTTATCCGTATTTAAGATCTCTTTGTGCATAGGTATTTGACAAAGGATTCTTAACTACCCCTTTCCCTACCTTGGTTCCCAAAATTAATGTCCATTTCACCCATAAAATTTAAAGATCCATTAACTACAGTATATTTTCCCTATGATGTACCCCGATTCATTATTGAGATATCAATGAATTCATAGAATCCATAGCCCAATTGATTTTATAACCTCTCACTCCACCTATCCTACTTGATCATCTTACCCCAACCAAAACAAACAACAAACCTACACTTAACAACTAGCCTAAAATAAAACACTTAAGGAGAACAAGTTCACATCTTTTTCATAATAGAGAGAACCCTCTCTGACTCCAGGAAGGCTAGGTCCTAGGACTCCCAAGACTGGTCTGATGTTACCCTGTGCATTTGGTCTACCAATCTACTAAATCACAGGACACCAACATATATGACCAATTTCATGGATCTATTGAGGTATGTAACGTATCTTAAGGATGAAAAGGCTAGAGTTCATAGGTTTTTTAGTGGATTTCCATTAGCATTTAGATATTGGATTGAGGATGATGAGCCTTGGGCAATTGAGGAAAATTTTGGGAAAATGAAGCACTATTATGAGCATTCAAGCATAAGAAAATATTGCAACAATGTTGGAAATGAAAAGACAATGCTAAAGGTAAATGGTTTGAAAATAAAAAGGCCTCAAAATGCAGAAGAGAAAAAAAAGGTTGCAACTAACAAGAATCTCAATGTATCTAGACGGAACATGGGTCGCAAAAGCATAATAGAGGTGATGGTATTGATTGGTTGCAGTGTTGGATATGTGGTAAGGAGCATATTAAGAGAGATTGTCTTTAGAAATAGGGTGTTAGGCTTCAGATTTAAATTCCACAAGAGGGGAAAACTGTTGGGGATTTTGGGCAAATAATTCCCCATATATATGTAGCATTTGATAATAGGAAGTAAAATAAGTAGAAATCTATCATTGATATGGAAGGCAATATTTGTGATAAATTTGTTTCTATTTTGATTAACCTTGGATTTAATTCTAGGTATGATAATCCTAACTTGGTGGATAAGTGTGGTTTGAATAAAGAAGTGCATGTAGAATATTGGTTGCTGTAGTTGGATACAAGTACAAAGAAAAGAGTTCATCATTGGGTAAGAGCTTGTGAATTCAAGTTGAATGGTATTCATAGGTTAACACATTCGAATGTATTGTCATTGTGATAATATAGTATTATTTTGGTTATGGAATGGCTATATCTTCATAGGAATAAGGTAGATTTCTATGATAAGGATATATAGTGCTTGGATGACAATGGGGAACATAGAATATTACAAGATATGTAGAAAGAAACATTAGTTAGAATGGTGACCGCCATGCATGAAATGTGTAGTCGTGGAAAATGGTGTGGGTTATTTGTAGTTCATATTTATAGCGATAAAGGTAAGGAGGATGAGGATTCAAATATATTGAGAAGGTACCTAATCTTGCAGTAGTACCAAGGGCATCATTAGAATGGAAGGCACCATATAGGATGAGCACTCCATAGTTAGTAGAGTCAAATTTTCATTTGAAGGAAATGTTTGAAAAAGGATACATTAGGACAAATGGATCACCATGGGGTGAATCAGTGTTTTTTGTGAAGAATAACAATGGTACTCTCAGGATATTCATTGATTACAAAAAGTTAAGAAAGGTAACCATCAAGAACAAATGCCCATTTCTGAGGATTGATGACTTTTTCGATTAGTTCAAGGGAGCAATAATGTTCTTGAAGATTGATCTGAGATTAAGATGTCGTTAATTATGCATCAAGGAAGATGAAATATACAAGAAAAATTTTCATAATAGGTATGTACATTATGATTTTGTTGTATTTTTTTGTTTGTTTGACTAATGCTAAAACTACTTTTATGTGCTTGATGAATAGTGTGTTGCATCCTTATATAGACAAGTTTGATATTGTATTCATTGATGACATCTTGATACATTCTAAGAATCTGTAAGATAATGTCAAGCATTTAGTAGCAATATTGATATTTCTAAGAGAGAATCAGTTGTATGCCAAGCTTATCGAATGTATTTTCTTTTAGACATAGGTACATTACTTGGGACATGTCATTTCCAATGAAGAGATAAAAGTGGATCAACATAATATAAGGGCTATCATGAAGTGGGCAGCTCTTAGAAATGTGGATGAGCTAATATCATTCATGGGACTAGCAAGTTACTATAGGAGGTTCATCAGAAACATCTCTTGGATTACATACCCTATTACATCACTGCAGAGGGAAGGTAAGCAATTTTAATGGATGAAGGACTGTACAACAAGTTTTGAGTAGTCGAAGCAACTATTGACAAATGCTCCAATGTTAAAGATTGTTGATCTTAACAAATAGTTTGTGGTATGTACACATTCTTGCATAAGATAACTTGGTGGATTCCTTATGCAGGAAGGATAAGTAGTATGCTATGAGTCATGAAAACTAAATGCGCACAAGTAGAACTATTCAACACATGATTTTGACTTGGCATTGATATTTCATGTACTAAATATGTGGAGACACTATCTTCTTGGCATGATGTTTATATTGATGAGCGATCAAAATGGATTGAGATACTTGTTTTACCAGCTAAATCTAAATGCCAAACAAGATTGATGGTTGGCCATGATCATTGAGTTTGACATTGAAATAATGTAATCAAGGGTAAAGATAAAATTATTGCAGATGCTCTTGGAAGGTGGATACATGTGAATCATATAGCAGATATGAGTTCCTATGGGACATATTTATAGGATCGTATCTCACGAGAAGGATAGTAGGATGGTAGGTAAATGATGATCATACACATATTATAGCAGGGTACAGGTGGTCACGATATGGACTATCATCTTACAAAAGACAATTTGATCAGGTTTAGGGACAAGATATACGTGTCAAACAACAATGAGCTCAGGAGGCCATCTTGTGAGAGTTTTATGAGAAAATTTATTCAGGTCACCCAAGATATTAGAAGACATTGAAAACAGTGAAGAATTTTTCTCATTGGTTGAATCTGAAGAAATATGTAGAAGAGTTTGTGGCTGGATGCTTGGACTGTCATAACGTAAAAGTAGAATGTAAACATCCAGGTGGACTACTACAACTGATTCTGAATCCATGGTGGAAATTGGAGTTCATTTCCATGGACTTCATCATATTTTTACCAAGAAAATCTGTACAACATTATTGTATCATGGTTGTGGTGGAAATGTTGACAAAGGTAGCACACTTCATTCCATTAAATTCTACATATTCAACAAATGATGTAGCATAGGTATTAATCAGAGATGTGGTAAGATTGTATGGTGTCATATATAACACTTTGTCAGACAAGGATGCTAATTTCACTTCCATTTTTTGGAAGGAGCTCTTTATAGGTTTAGGGAAATGTTTGTCCTTCAACACAACTTAGCATCCACAGAGAGATGGACAGACAGAGAGGGTTAATAGTATTTTGGAGGACAAGTTGAGGATGCATGTGATGCATCGACAATGGAAGTGGGAAGAATATATACCATCGGTTTTTTTTTCTTATAAAAATGGGTACCAAGAGTCATCGAGGATGAGTTTATTTGAGGCATTCAATGGGAGGACTTGTAATATTCCTATCAAATGGAATGATCCAGTTAACACGGTATTGATAGTTTTAGATACATTGGAAGAAATGGAATAGGAAATGTAGAAATTTTAATACAAAATACGTATTTTCTGGATTATCCTAATATAAAAATTATATGCCACTGTTAAATACAGAATCACTTCTACAAAAATTCTTGCGGAATTTAAAACACCATCGCAAATTGCAATATCAAGAAGAAATATCAATCACACATAACGTAGATGTTTTTACTGGGAAAGAATAAAGCTAAAAACCCCACTATAATATATTAAGTATATATAATGGATCATGAAACAATATGATACAAAACTCTAATCCAATATCTCTCATTAAAATATACAATTATCTTACACTGTCATACAAAAATTGGCAAATTCATGTGCCAATTTACTGCCTCCAAACAACCTTCCTTCACTACACAATCCCAGTTGATAGAAATATCTGAATGAATAAAATACTTCTTGCCTTGAATGCACAATCCTCATGGGAACATCCAATGTGTGTGTGGTTGCATGAGTGCACCCACTAATGTCGCAATTGATATTCAAACTATCTCTTTTACCTACATCTCAACTGGATCTCCACTGGATCTGACATGCATGTAGTTAACATTATTAGATCTTCAGTTGCATGTGAGACCATTGATTGTGAATTAATTAATAATTAATTCACTGATCACTAAATAGTGTATCTTCAGTTACAACTAGCACAACTGAGTTTAACTCACTTAACTGAGTTAAAATACTTTACAACTTACATAACTACACATCCAACTTTGTTACAACTTTGAATCACTCAGTTACAACTAAGTCCATCGCATGTCCCACAAACCAACCTTTGAACTCAAATTACTATAAATAACTGATTTTCCACTTTAGTTAACTATTTCCAAGTCCTCATTGAGAATAGATTATTTTTTATTGTCCAACTATTATTAAGGGATAATAATAGTTGACATGAATCTATAAATAAACATGCAGTCTATAAATAGAACTCGCACATACATCTATAAATAGAACATCATCTACAAACAGATTTTTCTAATCATCTACAAATAGAATTTTCTCATGCATCTAAAAATAGACCTCCTCCTAAAAATAGCCTAAGGATCCATCATAGTGTAGGTGCATAATTTTCACTAGGATCTTCTTGTTGAATCTCAACAGTCCCTCTCAACAAGAAAGGGATTATCCTTCACCCCGATCCTGTCTCTATGGTATTCGAATTTTCTCCTGGTGAGCACCTTTGTTAGAATATCTACATCCTGATCTTCCGTAGGAATGTACTAAAGCAACATGATATTCCGCTACACACAATCTCTGATATGATGATACTAGGTATCTATATGCTTAGATCTATCATGAAACATAGGATTAATGGAGATTTCAATGCAGCTGTGATTATCAAAATGAATCACTGTCGAATCTAAATGAGAACCAAACAAACCAAACAGGACATTTCTCATCAAGATAGCCTCACATGCATCTTGACTCACTACCATGTATTCTGCTTCAGCTAAACTGAGTGCCACAGATCTCTGCTTCCTCTTGTACCAAGAAACAACTGTAGATCTGATACTAAAGATCCCCCTTGATGTGCTCTTTCTCTCTGTTGGGCTGCCCACCCAATCTGAATCCGTGAAGCCATGCAACTTCACCTCATATATTTGTCTTTACCATAAGCCATACTCAGATGTTCCCCTCGGTATCTTAGGGCATGCTTGCCTGCCTTGCAAAAGAGCTTGGTAGTCTTAACCATCACTTGAATTAGTTGGCTTATTGCATAGCATATGTTTGGTCTCATGTTCACAGGATACATTAGTGAACCCAATAAATGTCGATAGACAGTAGCATCCACTACCTCTTGAGATGTAGCAGTCTCTTTCCTCCAGTTTCCTGGAAGATTATCCATGGGTTTGCGTCCCTCCATGTGAAACTTACCTAGTATCTCCCTTGCATACTTTCCTTGAGACAAAAAAATTTCATCATCTCGCTGCCATATTTCCAATCCAGGGAAATAATGAAGGAGGCCCATATCCTTCATCTTGAACTCCTTTTCAAGGTACTCCATGCATGATTATATCAGCTGCTCTTCACCAGTTAGTATTAAATCATCAACATAGAAAACTTATTAAAAGCTTACCCTCCAGAACAATTTGGTATAGGCTTGCATCCGCCTCACTCTTCTTGAAGCCCAGTTTGTTGAAATAGCTATCTATCCAAGTGTACCAAGCATAGTGTGCTTGCTTCAGCCCATATAACACTCTTTTGAGTCAACACACCTGTGACTTGCTATTGAAGATCTCAAATCATTCAGGCTGCTCTATGTACACCTCTTCCTCAATGATCCCACTGAGAAACACAGTCTTCACATCCATCTGATGAATGAACCAGCCCATTTGCACTCAGAGAGAAAGTATGGTCCTTATGGAAGAATATCGTGTGACAGGTGCAAAGGTTTCTTCATAATAAATCCCTTCGATATGTGAGAATCACCGGGCGATAAGTATAGCCTTATATTTCTTAAAACTCCCATCAATAGCTTACTTTACCTTGTAGATCCATCTTAAACCTACCACTGATTTATCAACCGACCTTGGAACAATTTCCCAAGCATTGTTTTCTACAATGGAGTCATACTCCTCCACTACTTCCTGAAAGGAAGATGGCTCAATCATAATACATTTTCTCATGAGAGCCATGTATCTAGTAAATCAGTGAGGAGGTTGTCTTTGTCTGCACTGTGAAGTAGGCGCTCCTACATTTTGCGCAACGTCAAGTCTCAGCCTATCCACTTCTGTGGTATGCCTTCTGCCAGTTCTCATGTTTGGCTCTACGTGAGTGGAGTCCTCCACTCCATGAACCTCCTCCTGTGGTTGATCCACATCTAGAGACTCATCTTTGGGAACCAATAGTTCCTCCTCCGCATGCAAGTCCAACTCCCTCTCAAGTGACAACCACATGGCTTTCCCCTCATCAAATTTTATATTTTGTCACATAACAGCCATCTTACTATTAGGAAAATACATATGATAATTATGGGTTTTTCCTTTGTACCCTACAAATATCCCAACTTTATCAGGAGTCAGCTCAAACTTCTTCCTAGCATTCTTGGTCACATGCACATAAATAGATGAGCCAAAAATCTTAAAGTGAGAAACATCCAATTTATTACCAGTGAAATCTTCTTTAGGTGTACTCATTCCAAGTACTCTATGAGGAAAATAGTTTTGCACATAAACCGCAGTGTTGCATGCTTCCTCCCACAAATGCATTGGTAGGCCATGATCATGAAACATCGCTAATGCTCCACCCATGAACATTTTTTTCTTCCTCTCTGTGACCCCATTTTGATGTGGGTTATGAGGTGCTATGAGTTCTCTTTGAATTCCTTCTTTCCTGCAGAAGTCTATGAATTTGTTAGATATGTATTTTCCACCATTATCTCTCCTCAGAGCCTTCACTTGCTTCCCTAACTCTTTCTCCACTAATGCCTTAAACTCATAGAACTTTGAGAATGTTTGATCCTTCTTCTACATGAATAAGATCAAAAATTTATGAGAAAATTCATCAACAAAAATAACATAATACCTATGTTTTGTTGTTGAAGTAACCGAGAATTTTCCACACACGTCTGTGTGAACTCTCTCCAGGATTAGCGAAGCGCGATTCTCCATTTCATGAAAGGTGGACTATACATACTTCCCCATGGTGCAACCCTTGCACTAATATAACTGAGCAAGTGTTCCCATTGGAAGTCTAGCAAATATTTTCTGCATGACTTTCAAGGCTTCATGATGAAGATGAACCAGTCGCCTGTGTCATAATTCGCCCTCATCCTAGCTCACCACTTTTTCTGCCTTGTCCATCATGGCAATGCAACCATCTATGTCAAACTTGTAGATATTCTTAACTCAAATCCCTATCCTCTTGGTTTGACCCATTGTTTTATGTAGCAAGAAATATTTTCCATTACTGAAAACAATGTCATAGCCTCTATCCTCCAACATTGTGACTAAGGCCAAGATTTTCCTCAGACCTAGAAAATGCATAACATATTTCAATTGAAATGGTTTACCTGACTCCCTCTCAAAGGTAATGGTACCAATTTTGGTCGCACTGTATCATCCATCATCTCCCATCCCTATATGCATTTGGATATCTTTCTCCTCCAAGTCACTGAAAATCTCCTTATATCCCGTCATGTGGAAGGAAGTGCCACTATCCAAATACCACACTGATCCAAATGCACTTGACACCATGCATGCGATCAAAAAGAACTTAAGTTCAAATTGCGAGGCAAGGGCCTCACTAGCTGCAACTCCAACAACCTTGTTCTTCTTCTTTTGTTGACAGTTAGTACTGAGATGCCCATGTTCGGGACAGTGAAAACACTTCACCTTGGAAAAATCCAGCTTCTTGCCTTTAGACTCTAATTTTTAATGGAATTTCTTCCCCTTCCCCTTATTTTTATGGGTAGCCAAAGCATAATCCTCTTCATCATCATGCTTTGATGAATATCCATCTGTGGTGTTCTGCCTAAACTCCTCTTGCACTAGATCCAACCACAATCCTTCCCAATATGGCAATTTTTCCCATTAGTTGATAGAGTCTTCATAACTGTGCCAACTCTTAAGAAGTCCCAAGTGAGCCAAGCTCACCAAATCATCATCAACAACGATGATTCCCACACTTCCCAATTCATCCCAACACTGGACAAACTTTATGAGATACTTTGGAATTTTGTTTCCCTTTTCCATCTTGATCTTCCTGAGTTTATCTTTTAGTGCAAATTTTTTATGGTCGTTGTTGCTTTGGAAAATATCCGTCAAAACCTTCCACATAGAATATGGTGTGAATTTCCCATGAAGGCTTGAGACAATGTGGTCTTGTACACCTTCCAACAAAATCCTTCTCACCTTTGCCACTTTCTTTTTCCATGCATCAAGTAATGCAACATCCGTCGAAGTGGGATTAGGAACATCCTTGTTGATGAATTCCTTCAAGCCATTATCTTCAAGCACCGCCTCCATCCTGTCCTTCCAAGAAATGTAGTTCAAGTTTCCCTTGAGTGCATACTCTAGCCACAAGCCATTGAAATCCATTTTGATGTTTGCTCAGTTATAGCACTAAGAAAATATTTTTGTGAATTCGAATTGTTTCCACTAACAAACTCAGCTCCTGATTCAAAATTGCAATATCCTGAGCTCTGATACCATGTAGAAATTTTAATACAAAATATGTATTTATTGGATTCTCCTAATCTAAAAATTATATGCCACTGTTAAATACAATATCGCTTGTACAAAAATTATTGCGGAATTTAAGACACGATCTCGAGTTGCAATATTCAAGAAGAAATATCAATCACACATAACACAAATGTTTTTATCAAGAAATAATAAAGCTAAAAACACCACTAGAATATATTATGTATATATAATCTATTATGAAATAATCTCATACAAAAATCTAATCCAAGAGCTCTCAGTACAATATACAATCGTCTCACACTGTCATACAAAAATTGGAAAATTCAGGTACTGCCTCGAGAAAACCTACCTCCACTGCACAATCCCAGCTGATAGCCATCCCTGAATGAACGGAATAATTCTTTCCTTAAATATGCAATCCTCATGGGCACATCCAATGTGTGTGTGGTTGCATGAGTGCACCCACTAATGTCAAAACTGATAGTCAAATTGTCCATTTCACCTACATCTCAACTAGGTATCCAATGGATCTCACATGCATGTAGTTAACAATAGTAAATCTTCAGTTGCATGTGAGACCACTAATTTTGAATTAATTAATAATTAATTCATTTATCTCTCACTAGTGTATCTTCAGTTACAACTAGCACAACTGATTTTAACTCACTTAAATAAGTTAAACTACTTTACAACTCACACAACTACACATCCAACTTTGTTACAACTTCAAATCACTCAGTTACAACTAAGTCCACTTGAATTTCCCATCAACCAACCTTTGAACTCAAATTTCCTATAGCTAACTGATTTTCTGCTTCAGTTAATTATTTCCAAGTGCTCATTGAGAATAGATTATTGTTTATTGTCCAACTATTATTAACAGATAATAATAGTTGACATGCATCTATAAATAGACATGTGATATATAAATAGAACTCACACATAAACCTATAAATAGAGCATCATATATAAATATAATTTTCTCATTATTTATAAATAAACATCATCTATAAATATAATTTTCTCATGCATCTAAAAAATACCCCCACCTAAAAATAGCCTGAGGCTCCATCCTAGTGTATGGGCATAATTTTCACTAGGATCTTCTTGTTAGATCTCAAGAGGAAATGCAAGTTATCATGTAGAATTTTAAAGAAACACAGGATAGAAATAAGAGCTATGCATATTAACACATGAAGTTTAAGAAGTTTCAGGTTAGGGAATATGTCTACTTACGCATCAAGGCCAAGATAAGATCCTTGAGGATTGGATCATGTATGAAGTTGACACCTCGATATTGTGGACCTTTCGAGATCCTTGAGAGGATTGAACCAATGACCTATAAAATTTCACTACCATCGACATCAAAATTCCATTATGTTTCAATGTTTCATTATTCAAGAATTATTTTAAAGATGTTGATAATGTGATTTCCTAGTCTATATTGTAGGTGGACCCATAAGGATAAATATAACCGAAACCTTAGTTTATTTTGTAGATAAATATGTTTATGATCTAAACCTAAGCAATCGAGCAGGTTAAGATGTAGTGGAAGCACTTTGGTACTGATGAATCTAGATGGGATATGGTTGATAAGATGTGGGCTATGTATCCTTTATTATTTTTCGATTAAGGAAAATAAGTATTGGTATATACCTTGATGTTGTGTTTTGGTTGTGTCCATTTATATGAGAATGTATGATGTAAATACCAGACCGTGTTATGATTTAAAGCTCCAATAAGTGGTATGGTTGTAACGTCATGTTTCCTTGTCAGTTCAATCATCACTTGATACTCATTCTTGATTTCAGTGATTGGTTTCATGGACATTTATTTCATTCCAGAGACATGTTTTAGTGATTATGTTTGACATCTACTGTAGGTAGGTTGTTACATTTAAAACCTTTAAATATATAATTTTCAATATGATGTTACAAAAAAACTTGTTGGCCCAATGGTTAGGTCATTTGGTACCTCTACAAGGTTGGGGGTCGATGCACATTGTGTCTAGAAAATTTAATTCTTGAAGTCCCTTGTGATGAGACTTGGGATTTCATGTCTCACCCTATGATGTTTCCATGTGTTACACTCCCATTCATCCACTTAACCTACTAATTTAACACCACATAGCTACCACATCATGCCATATGTCTATTCTTGATCCAACCATGTCAGCACTTGTCATTACCATGTCAACCTATCTATAATGCCATGTGTTACGTCCATATGCTTCAACTTGTCCTTGTAACTTTTACTTGTTTCTTGTTGGTCAAAATCTTCAAACTTCCATAAATTATACATATAGACTTTGTTTGACTCGATTAATTTTGCATTGGAATCATCTTATTCAGCTCCTTGAGATGTCTCTGTGTTGATTCACTTTTGAGGAGATTAAATTTTAGGCCTTTTTGAATTTTCCTATATTATATGGATGTGTGTGTGTGCGTGTGTGTGTGTGAGAGAGAGAGAGAGAGAGAGAGAGAGAGATACATAAAAATGGGTATGATATAAAAAGAGTGTCGATGTGTGATAAAGAGGGAGAGGGTAGGGGGAGAGAGAGAAAGAAATAAAGGAGGTAATGAAGAGGAGAGTAATATATTAACATATATACATAGAAAAAAACACATATAAAGGGAAAGAAAGAGATGGGGGACGATGAGTGAGGTATAGAGAGATAGAGTGAGGAGGGGAAAGGACATGATGAAGAGAGAGGGAGAAAGAGAGAGAGAAGTTTGGGGTAGAAAGAGAGTTGTAGTAGGGGCAGGGGGGTGGGGGGTAAATGAGATAGAGTGATGGAATGAGTGAGAGAAGATTAAGGGGAAGATGTGGAACTATACTGGAGAGGGAAATATGGAAAGAAAGAGAGATACAGAGAGAGAAGTTTAGAGAGAGTGAGGATATTGGAGGGAGAGTGAAAAAGAGAGAGAATTAGGATGGGGGTGATGGGGAGAGAGGGAGGGAGGTGTAATGGGGTTGAGATATAGATATAGAGAGAGATAAATGGACAATGAAAAGAGATAGAGGTAAGGGGAGAGGTAGATATAAATGATTGAGCCATAGTGAGTGAGACAGGGGAAGAGATATCGAGGTGAAGTGTGCAGGAGAGAGTGACAAGGTCAAGAGAGAGAGAGGGAGGAGAATGGATAAGTGAGGAGGTAAATAGTGGGAGGGATTTGATGGAATGGAGAGAAAGGAACTGTGAGGGAGCGGGTAAAGTGGGGGAGAGAGAGGGGAAGGGTGAGAGAGGGGAAGAAAGTGAGGAATAGTGTGTTAATGAGAGAGGTCGGGATAGAGAGAGTTAATTAAACAAAAGGAAAGGTTGAGAGTGAGAGGGGGATAGAGGGCATTGGAGAATATAGTATGCAAATTGTTTAAACAATTCTCCTTAACGTTGATAAAATCTTGTGAACTGAGCTTATTATTGTTCTTAGTTATATTCTCTTCATCAAACAATTACCAAGACCATAAACCATGAATATCATAAAAGACACTAGACACAAAATATAGGCTCCAAGATATGGAAAAACCCCTCCAAGTGGTAAACCCAAAAATATCTTCTTCTTATATAATCAATTGAAATGAGAAATCGAAGATAAAAATATGAATACCAAGTCTACTCACAAGCCGCAAATCATCCCTCCTTTCAAGTATTTTCAACAAGTAAAACTCTCCTGGAGTCAACGAAGTCAAACCCTTCCATAAGTTGGTCCAATTTCAGCCTTCGCCCTCCCTACAATAGATTAATCTTGGCCTCCTTCAACAACGCTTTACCCCAATATAACAACCCTACAATTTTCACCCACTTGCAACTAAAATTTCACGTGTGAGCTTTTCTAGGGAAGATTTCTCTCTCTTTAGACTTCACTTTATTCCTCTATTTGATTTGAATTATTTCGTTAACCTTCTTGCTTATTTTTTCTCCTTCTTCAAGAGATCAAACTTGAGTATGTGTCTCTCAAATGAATTTAAAATTATTTTATATAAACCCATCTATGGAGTTCAAAATACCCGAAAATGAGTCGAATTCATGAGGCAAGGACAACTTGGTTTTGTAGGGAAAAAAATGAAATTTTTACGTCAAATATTTTTTTCTTTACACTTTTCTTTCAAAGTAAAAATAGGACTTGACTTCAAAACTTATAAAAAATACTCTTTTTGACTTGAAAAACCCTAGAAGCATTAAGAACAAGCTTGACCTAGTGAAAAATCAAATGGAGCATGAAACCCATGATAGAAAATAATATTTTTCTTTCTTATTTTTCTTGTTACATGAGTACAATGACAATTATGAATACTGAAACCAGTTACATTTTCCAACACTCCCTCTTAACTAGGGAGGTATTCATAATTGTACAATTGATACAAGGATATTCTAAAACTAAAGAGATCTCATAAGAAGATCTAGATTGATAAGCCATATCTAAGCATTAAAATCCTAAGAAACATTGTCAACATAGTAAGACCTTAACTGAAAAGCTCTACTTATATTAAAGCGTAATTTTGGGAAACTTTATGTTAGATGTCTCACGACCACTTAAGGGACATACCCCATCCAGATATTCACTTTTTATGTCCATTTCAGACTATTCTTATCTTGGATTAACCATCTTAAAATAATATTGATCCTCTTCTTTCACTCTTGTCTTGTATACTTGACCAATCCTTAAAGAGTTTTGGTAAACTTCCTAGCTTGTATTTTTTATCCTCAAGGGTTCTCAATATTAGATGCTTATTGTTGGGTAATTTAATTGATAGTTTAATTATTCCATTAATTATAATGCAAGGTTCATGTAATTATGAAACTCATGTGAAAAATATATCCCAAGAGTTCTATTTTTTGTTTTTAAAAGATGAGATTGATCTAAATATGAATGAGGTTAAATTAACTTGAATTGTTCCCACGCACATGTTCTTTCCATTAAAATTACTCTTTTCAAAGAAAATTAAACTTCAAGGAAATATGAAATCAAGATTCTAATTATTGAACCAAAATAAAAATTTAATTTATTGCAACATGAATTACAGATTATTCTATTTAAACTACTGATAAAAAATATTTACTTTAAGATGTGTTAAAAAATTACATGTAAAATTGCATCTTAACCATGAAACTTTAAAGGCATAAACATAAGAAGAGAAAGCACATAAAATAATGAAAGAAGAAAGATTATTGATATCAGAGTTTGTTTAGGAGGGAATACGTCTTCAAACCCTGCCAAATCAGTGGGGAGGCCCTCTTTCATTAAGTGGAAAAGAAAATGAAAGTTCAAGTATTAAATGCAAAATTACACCCTTATACCTCCATAGTTGAAAGTGCTCAAAACTAGAGACCTCTGATGAATAAATGGACAACATCATTGTAGTTTTAGAGCTAAGAGGTGAAGAATCCATATAAAATTTTTATGATTCTGACAAAGTGAAAATCTTCCCCCTCTGGAAAATGGCTTAGTTCATGGTTATGCCCCCCTCATGCAAAGCGCTCATGGTTCCACTCTGTCTCATACTCCATGCTGCTCTTGGCCTTCCTGGGAGCACTTATAAAATACATGTTTATATATTAAAAAGTTGGGCAGAGTCCCCAAGAATTTTTCTGGATGAGTTGGTTTCAGATCTGGATGTGAGTGAGGGGGTCGGGTGGTCAAACCTCTCCCCCTTCATAACAAGTCGAAATATGTTGAATTAAACTGTGGCATGTTTATATTAAAATAGCCATCATATATTTTAATATAAATTATCGTACATTAGGGGGGTCGGGCCCGCTTTGGGCATCCCTCCCCATATCTCTGCCGACCATATCTATATATATAGCATGTGAGTTGGGTCCTCGAGGTCACGACCATTGGCCTCTTCCATATTTAATATATGGTGTGGTTATGAGTGTTGGGGTCTTGCAAGGTCATGGCCACAGGCCACTAATATTTTTTTTTTTTTGTTATGACCATTGGGTAGGGCGAGGGACATGGCCCACCCTGCCTTTTTTTAATAATTTTTTTTATCCTTTAAAATATCCCGCCATTTTTTATTTTTTTTGGAAATGGACTGAAGGAGTCAATTTAACCATCCCACAATCTCACTTAGAATCTAGACGGAGTTAACTAGAATCCGGTGGTCGGGTTTCTATAAATTTTTCACCTTCTTAAACTCCAACATCACGTAGTCAATCCTCAAACTTTGATTTCTTCTAACTCCTCCATACAGACTTAGAATTTAGTGGCATCTACGTTGTTTGAATCAGAAAGATGATATCATCAACTTGAAACTAAATTTTCTACATTTCTAACACTTTCATTTTTGAGCCTTTGTACTTAAGCCACTTGTACTTGGACCTGTACGATCCACCTGGATCATTCTTCCCCACTGAAGAGCTTTTGGACCCCCAAAAGCCTTATCAATCAACAAGAAACTGAAGGAATTTCTCCCTCACCTTCTTCGTTTCAAGCGATTTAGCTTTACTTGGGTGCATCCATTTGAAATCAACACGGAGATATTCCACATCTCCCCATCGTGAAGTCCTAGTTCTTCGATCGAGAATGATGTCTTCTAGTAGTTCATTGAGATATTCTGGTGCAAATTCATCCTGTTGGGGTTCCCATGTTTTGGCAGATTTGGAAATACCAAAAGATGAGACAACATAAAACCACTTTGGGGCCCTAGGATCTAGCCCTTCTGGACCCGGAGAGGGATCTCTCCAAATAGAGCTAAGAATGATATATCTTTGAGGCTCAAGATGAGATATTAGGCTAGTTATGAAGCACAAAGGGGGGTTTTAAATGATTTGGTTGGTTGGTTGCTGGGTTGGTTAGGAGATCATGGACTGGGAAAGAAATGGGAGAAAAGGAACAAGGCAGCAGGACATTTCAGCAAAGAGGATAGGCCTAGACAGTGCCATCCATTGGGCTATGGAGTCATGAAAGGAAATTACTTGCATCCACTAGCCAAGGCTTCCAAAGGGCAAGTCATCTAATACTAAAGGATCTTTAGATTAGAGAGTGGGGTGGAACATTAAGGAAGGAAAGTGAAAGAAGGAGAACAACCAGATTTCTGTCTATAGATCAGGTCAGAGGTCATTTAACTCCAGGCCTACTTGGACATAATCAAAGGCAGCTCTCAAAGAAACAATGGGGTTGCTTATAGATCAGACCAGAGGTCATTTAACTCCAGATCTGCTTTAGCAACTCCAAGGGAAAAACAGAGATAAGATTAACAGCAGTGATCTTAGAAAGGCTAGCTGGTCGTGCAAGGATCCTAGTGGACAGGGCTAACACTTATCCCTAGTGTCCCCAAACCTTCCAGCTTAAAACCCCTCAAGAACATCTACGAACAGTTTCAACCAATTCATACATCAGCCAGTAGGAAATAACATCCGCTGCGCTGGTTAAATCAACTGAAGGCCATTCTCAGATAGCACATAGAGCAGAAAACATAAAGGTAGGGAGAGCAGACAGCATAGGGCACCTAACAAGGGTGAATCCTATACCATTATTCTGATGCCTACCAGAAGAACATGAAACAATATGGAAATGTAATAAACAAAGTAAAGAAGAACATCACCAATAGCAATAGACCAGGATCCTATGAAATGTGCTTTGATTAATAGATGCAACACCAGTCATGTACAATATGGCTCACTGGCTAATACAGTCCCAACTTCTCCTCCCAGCCTATTACATTCAACTACTCTGCTACTCCTTCCCACGACTATTCTAATAGTCAAGAATGAATCCCTCTAATAGCAGATGCCCAGCAAGGCAACAACAACCTTTACAATTCGTTCTCAGGGATTTTATAGGAGAAGAGGAAAATACAGAAGTAGATAAACAAATAAATGAGACTCATTAAGACAGCAGGGTGGAAGTGTTCACACCCATGCTACTTAATGGCTCTGCAGCGTACTTTGTAGACTGTTTGGAGGCTCTGTCAGGCCGGAAATTGACCTCTGATATTTCTTTGGGGTCCTTCGACTGTTTGGAGCTCTGTCCTGCCATTCTGGAATAAATGAACTGGATGGAATGATCTGCAGGTCCCTCCATGCTTCTTTAATGCTGCCTGACAGTCTCTTGAGAAGCTCTGTCAGTGCAATTTACTGCTTATGGGCTCGAGGAAGCATGGAGATTGCTGTAGGAGGTGCACTTCTGGAGAGAAAAACTCTGCTGTTAGGTAGCGCAGTTATGGCATTGTTGGTGTGCTCTTAATATTCGAACAGTGCCTGAATCCTTTGACTTGCGGGGTTAACATCAATTATGTCAACAGAAACCACTAACCCCTTTGAAACTATCCGCTGATCTACTGGCAGTGCCGAGAATACCTCTATGAGTTGTCTGCACAATTTGAAATAAACTTATTACGGGGCTCGGGCAGTGGTGGAGAAATGCAGTGGAGGCGGAGGAATGGTGGCGCGATGGAGAAACAGTGGAAACAGCGAAGAGTAGCGGAGAAATGAACGCGCAGTGTAAAACCCAGAGTTTAGCATTCGGGCGAATTACACAGGAAAACGCGAAAAAACAACACACGGAGGCGTGAATGTGGGACCCGGTAGAGGCAGAGAGCGATTAGACCTGAACCGTCCGATCTGGAAAGGACGAACGGCTAGGATTTAATCGGAGCAATCGCAATCGGGGACGGGGAGATAGGACATGCGATTGCGATCGGAGGTCGGAGCGTGATTGAGCGCTAACCGTTGGATCGGGGATCAGATCAATGGTTCACGTTCAATCGGAGGGAGAGAAGAGTGTCGGCGGAACAACGATGCCATTAGCGCTGAGCCGTAGGATCAGCAGGGAGATGGACGACCCAGATTAAATCGGGAGGGACGCAGAAAGACTTGCGATCGGCGATCGGTAAGGGGTCTGCGATTGAGCGCTGACCGTCGGATCACAGGGCAGATCAACGGTCAGGACGAGATCGGAGGATCGCAATCAGAGCTCGGAGGAAAAGGCTTGAAATTGATCGGAGGCTGTTGCGATTAAGCGCTGGCCGTTGGATCTGCGATCAGATCAACGGCTCACAATCAATCGGCAGGAAGAGAGGAGGGAGGAGAAAAAGGCTTGTGATTAGCGGAGGACCGTCGGATCGTGGGGCAGATCGACGACCGGGATTGAATCGGAAGATCGGGTGAAAGACTTGCGATCGCGATCGGAGCGCTGTTGCAATTAAGTGCCATCTGTAGGATCTGGAAGGGAATGGACGGTGGAGATGCAATCGGGGGATCGGAGGACGGGGTTGTGATCAATCAGGGGTGACAGCATGAGTGTTGCGATTGCGATTGACAGGGGGCTTGCGGTTAGCGCTCCGCCGTCGATCTAGGGATCGGATCAACGGTGCAGAAGAGAGCGAAGGGTTTAACGCTTTTACAAAGGATTTCCTCACCCGCCCGGCTTCTGATTGTGATTGGCCCCCAAGGCTTAAGCGCTTGGTCTTGGGGAAGGGTCACGTGGGGAAGTGGTTTGAAAGGGGTAGGAAGAAAGGGGCTAGGCCTTATAACAAGGTCGGAGGAGGGTTTTTTATCCCATTTTAGTGGATTTTAAGGGTTTGAAGGGGAACGATAGAGGAATAAAGGGGAGAAGAGAGGCCAACAAAGGTTAGGGGAGGGAATTTAAATGGGATTTTGGAGGATTTAAAATGGGAAATAGAAGGAGAAAAAAGGGGGGAAAACAAAGGCTTTGGGGGATGAAGAGGGAAAACGGGGGCCTTTGGGCATTCCTTCACATAGCAGAGAGGCTTTATAAGGGGAATCAGCAGAGGGGATTTGATCAAAGGATAAAAGGCACATAGAGGCTTCAAGGAGACTGTATTTTCAGAGGAAATGCATTCCTTGAAGGCTCAAAAACAATTTAGCCCCCTATTTGCTTGTCAACAATTTCATAGGGGGGCTAACAGTGGCTCCACGTGGGGATGGCTTCTTCTTGAAGGAGTCAAGAATTCAGAAATTGATCTCTTGGTGTAGGCCAGATGCCTGCTTCTTAGCACATTCCTTATTCTTTGATCAGCTACCACAAACTATGAAGACAACATATCAGCAGAACAATTCTTCCAAACAACTGCCTACCCACACTATAGTCCTAACATTTTTTCTTCTTGGGTGCATTTGGACTTGCAGACCCTTTACATCATTGAATTTTTCAAACAGGAAAAAATAAA
Source organism: Pinus albicaulis (assembly GCA_034641835.2). NCBI lineage: Eukaryota > Viridiplantae > Streptophyta > Pinopsida > Pinales > Pinaceae > Pinus > Pinus albicaulis. The sequence goes on along the minus strand of CM076576.1, from coordinate 866,801,716 downwards.
CCTATTCTACTTCTACCCTTATTTCTCCATGAGACCAGATTAGACTGTTGGTCTCATATGTTTATCTACCTACACTACTACCTGCTAGGATTAGACTGTCTAGCAGGTTTCTTCTCTACGTTCTAAGACAGAAACTTAAACAACTAACTACATGCTCGTAGGCTGAGATTTATTGAGATTTCCTACCTACCCTACTCTAACTAGAAATCTCTGATGTTCTAGGTGATATGATAAAGCCAATATAGCCAGTCAAGTAGTAGTGAAAAAGGATATGAGCATTGGCTGCCTGTCAGAGATAACCACAGGGTTCTCTGCTTGTGGTTCTTCAAAACTGTGGCCACCATCAGTAGTGACCATTCCTAATGAATCTGGCCCGTGCTGAGGATCAATGCTGGAGCGTTCGAGCATATCAGGGCCTCCATGTACTCTGCCACAGGATCAACGAACGCAGGATGTATACTTTCTTCTTTCTAGCCTGCCATGACTGGTAGGTTGTCTACATCCTGGGCAGCTTCAATTGTTTCTCCTTCTTCCACTGTGTCTTCAAGGTGGCTCTGGGGAGCCGGATCTTCTTCTTCATGCACTTCGAACAGTAGCGGAATCTCTTCGCTTTTTGGGGGCGGGAGACTTTCCAAAAATTCTCTGGGATCCCTGAACTCATATGATATCTCTTGTGAGCTCAGAAGCTCGACCTCAGCCTCATACCTCTCTACCACCAGGTCGAGAAACATCCTCTTAAGCACAGGTAGGGCATTGAATATTGAGCTGAGAGGGACAATCTCTGGAAGGTTCTCCCATTGAGTCTTTGCCAGTACACTCACTATTCCACTCCGAAACCCTACTATGAGGCTCGGATCTATTTCCACACATTGTTCTAAGTCCTCCATTAGTGAAGTGACTGGATCTTCGGCATGGATGATGTTGTACTGCAACATGGTCTGCCAGTGGAGTCTTATGTGAAACCACAAATAATCAGTGGCCAGCTGATTACCAGCGGATTCTTTTAATCATTCAGGAATTGTGGAGTCGCCAGGTGGATGATTCACAACTTACTGTCCACCAAAGTGGTTTACCAAATCAAGGCTGATTGGTCTCTGATCCCCAGTGGAGTCGTCATTATGTTGGGGTTCCCATGTTTTGGCAGATTTGGAAATACCAAAATATGAGACAACATCAAACCACTTTGGGGCCCTAGGATCTAGCCCTCCTGGACCTGGAGAGGGATCTCTCCAAATAGAGCTAAGAATGATATATCTTTGAGGCTCAAGATGAGATATTAGGCTAGTTATGAAGCACAAAGGGGGGTTTTAAATGATTTGGTTGGTTGGTTAGGAGATCATGGACTGGGAAAGCAATGGGAGAAAAGGAAAAAAGCAACAGGATGTTTCAGCAAGGAGGATAGGCCAAGACCGTGCCATCCATTAGGCTATGGAGTCATGAGAGGAAAATTACTTGCATCCACTAGCCAAGGCTTTCAAAGGGCATGTCATCTAATACTAAAGGATCTTTAGATTAGAGAGTGGGGTGGAACATTAAGGAAGGAAAGTGAAAGAAGGAGAAGAACCAGATTTCTGTCTATAGATCAGGTCAGAGGTCATTTAACTCCAGGCCTGCTTGGACATACTCAAAGGCAGCTCTCAAAGAAACAATGGGGCTACTTATAGATCAGACCAGAGGTCATTTAACTCCAGATCTGTTTTAGCAACTCCAAGGGAAAAACAGAGATAAGATTAACAACAGGGATCTTAGAAAGGCCAGCTGGTCACGCAAGGATTCTAGTGGACAGGGCTAACACTTATCCCCAGTGTTCCCAAACCTTCCAGCCTAAAACCCCTCAAGAACATCTACGAACAACTTCAACCAATTCATACATCAGCCAGCAGGCAATAACATCCGCTGCGCTGGTTAAATCAACTGAAGGCCATTCTCAGATAGCACATAGAGCAGAGAACATAAAGGTAGGGAGAGCATACAGCATAGGGCACCTAACAAGGGTGAATCCTATACCATTATTCTGATGCCTACCAGAAGAACATGAAACAATATGGAAATGTAATAAACAGAGTAAAGAAGAACATCACCAATAGCAATAGACCAGGATCCTGTGAAATGTGCTTTGATTAATTGATGCAAAACCAGTCATGTACAATATGGCTCAATGGCTAATACAGTCCCAACTTCTCCTCCCAGCCTATTACATACAAACTACTCTGCAACTTCCTCCCAAGGCTGTTCTAACAATCAAACTGAATCCCTCTAACAGCAGATGCCCAACAAGGCAACAACAACCTTTACATTATGTTCTCGGGGATCTTTTATAGGAGAAGAGGAAGAAACAGAATTAGATAAACAAATAAATGAGACTCATTAAGACAGCAGGGTGGAAGTGTTCACACCCATGCTGCTTAATGGCAATTTTCAGTGCTGTGTGTACTCTGAAGACTGTTTGGAGGCTCTGTCAGGCCAGAAATTGACCTCGGATATTTCTTTGGAGCTTCCGTGCCGCCATTCCTGAATAAATGAACTGGGTGGAATGATCTGCAGGTCCCTCCATGCTTCTTTAGTGCCGGCCGATTGTTTCCTTGAGTAGTTTTCCTGACAAGGTAATTACTCTGCCAGGCCCCGAGGAAGCATGGAGATTGTCAGAGGAGGTGTACTTCGGGAGAGAAAAACTGCCGTTAGGTAGCGCAGCTTATGGCATCGTTGGTGCGCTCTTAATATTCGAATAGTGCCCTGAATCCTTCGACTTGCAGGGTTAACATTAATTATGTCACCGTAAACCACGAACCCTTTCAAACCATCCGCCGATCTCGCCGGGCAAAGGCCGAGAATACCTCTATGAGTTGTCCGTACAATTTGAAATAAACTTGGTTGATGTGGCCCGTGTGAAGTGGTGGAGAAATGCAATGGAGGCAAGAGGAATGGTGGCGCGATGGAGAAACAAGAAACAACAGAGCGGAGAAACAACGTCGCTGTAAAACCCAGAGTTTAGCGTTCGGGCGAATTACACAGGGAAACGCGAAAAAACAACACACGGAGGCGTGAATGTGGGACCCGGCAGAGGCGGAGGGCGATTAGACCTGAACTGTCCGATATGGAAAGGACGAACGACTAGTATTCAATCGGAGCAATCGCAATCGGGGACGAGGAGATAGGACATGCGATTGCGATCGGAGGTCGGAGCACGATTGAGCGCTGACCGTTGGATCGGGGATCAGATCAATGGTTCACGTTCAATCGGAGGGAGAGAAGAGTGTCGGCGGAACGACGATGCCATTAGCGCTGAGCCATAGGATCAACAGGGAGATGGACGGCCCAGATTAAATCGGGAGGGACGCGGAAAGACTTGCGATCGGCGATCGGGAAGGGGTCTGCAATTGAGCGCTGACCGTCGGATCACAGGGCAGATCAACGGTCAGGATGAGATCGGAGGATCGCAATCAGAGCTCGGAGGAAAAGGCTTGCAATTGATCGGAGGCTGTTGTGATTAAGCGCTGGACGTTGGATCTGTGATCAGATCAACAGCTCACAATCAATCGGCCGGAAGAGAGGAGGGAGGAGCAGAAGGCTTGTGATTAGTGGAGGACCGTCGAATCGCAGGGCAAATCGACGGCCGGGATTGAATCGGAAGATTGGGTGAAAGACTTGCGATCGCGATCGGAGTGATGTTGCGATTAAGCGCCATCCGTCGGATCTGGAAGGGAATGGACGGTGGGGATGCAATCGGGGGATCGGAGGATGGGGTTGCGATCAATCGGGGGTGACAGCATGAGTGTTGCGATTGTGAATGACAGGGGGCTTGCGATTAGCGCTCCGCCGTCGATCTGCGGATCGGATCAACGGTGCAGAACAGAGCGGAGGGTTTAATGCTTTTACAAAGGATTTCCTCACCCGCGCGGCTTCCGATTGCGATTGGCCCCCAAGGCTTAAGCGCTTGGTCTTGGGGAAGGGTCACGTGGGGAAGTGGTTTGAAAGGGGTAGGAAGAAAGGGGCTAGGCCTTATAACAAGGTCGGAGGAGGGTTTTTTATCCCATTTTAGTGGATTTTAAGGGGTTTGAAGGGGAACGATAGAGGAATAAAGGGGAGAAGAGGCCAACAAAGGTTAGGGGAGGGAATTTAAATGGGACTTTGGGAGGATTTGGGGGGTAAATGGGGAAATAGAAGGGGAGAAAAAAGGGGGGAAAAAACAAAGGCTTTGGGGGATGAAATAAGAGGGAAAAAGGGGGCCTTTGGGCATTTCTTCACATAGCAGAGAGGCTTTATAAGGTGAATCAGCAGAGGGGATTTGATCAAAGGATAAAAGGCACATAGAGGCTTCAAGGAGACTGTATTTTCAAAGGAAATGCATTCCTTGAAGGCTCAAAAACAATTTAGCCCCCTATTTGCTTGTCAAAAATTTCATAGGGGGGCTAACAGTGGCTCCACGTGAGGATGGCTTCTTCTTGAAGGAGTCAAGAATTCAGAAATTGATCTCTTGGTGTAGGCCAGATGCTTGCTGCTTAGTACATTCCTTCTTCTTTGATCAGCTGCCACAAACTATGAAGACAACATATCAGCAGAACAATTCTTCCAAACAACTGCCTACCCACACTATAGTCCTAACATTTTTTCTTCTTCGGTGCATTTGGACTTGCAGACCCTTTACATCATTAACTTTTTCAAACAGGAAAAAATAAACCTATTCTAGTTCTACCCTTATTTCTCCATAAGACCAGATTAGACTGTTGGTCTCATATGTTTCTCTACCTACACTACTACCTGCTAGGATTAGACTGTCTAGCAGGTTTCTTCTCTACGTTCTAAGACAGAAACTTAAACAACTAACTACATGCTCGTAGGCTGAGCTTTATTGAGATTTCCTACCTAACCTACTCTAAGTAGAAATCTCTGATGTTCTAGGTGATATGATAAAGCCAATACAGCCAGTCAAGTAGTATTGAAAAAGGATATGAGCATTGGCTGCCTGTCAGAGATAACCACAGGGTGCTCTGCTTGTGGTTCTTCAAAACTGTGGCCACCATCAGTAGTGACCATTCCTGATGAATCTAGCCCGTGCTGAGGATCAATGCTGGAGTGTTCGAGCATATCAGGGCCTCCATGTACTCTGCCACAGGATCAACGAATGCAGGATGTATACTTTCTTCTTTCTGGCCTGCCATGACGGGTAGGCTGTCTACATCCTGGGCAGCTTCAATTGTTTCTCCTTCTTCCACTACGTCTTCAAGGTGGCTCTGGGGAGCCGGATCTTCTTCTTCTTGCACTTTGAACAGCAGCAGAATCTCTTCGCTTTTTGGGGGTGGGAGACTTTCCAAAAATTCTCTGGGATCCCTGAACTCATATGATATCTCTTGTGAGCTCAGAAGCTCGAGCTCAGCCTCATACCTCTCTACCACCAGGTCGAGAAACATCCTCTTAAGCGTAGGTAGAGCATCGAATATTGATCTGAGAGGGACAATCTCTGGAAGGTTCTCCCATTGAGTCTTTACCAGTACACTCGCTATTCCTCTCCGAAACTCTGCTATGATGCTCGGATCTATTTCCACACATTGTTCTGAGTCCTCCATTAGCGAAGTGATTGGATCTTCGACATGGATGATGTTGTACTGCAACATGGTCTCCCAGTGGAGTCTTATGTGAAACCACAAATAATCAGTGGCCAGCTGATTACCAGCGGAGTCTTTTAATCATTCAGGAATTGTGGAGTCGCCAGGTGGATGATTCACAACTTACTGTCCACCACAGTGGTTTACCAAATCAAGGCTGATTGGTCTCTGATCCCTAGTGGAGTCTCCATTATGTTGGGGTTCCCATGTTTTGGCAGATTTGGGAATACCAAACTATGAGACAACATAAAACCACTTTGGGGCCCTAGGATCTAGCCCTCTTGGACCCGGAGAGGGATCTCTCCAAATAGAGCTAAGAATGATATATCTTTGAGGCTCAAGATGAGATATTAGGCTAGTTATGAAGCACAAAGGGGGGTTTTAAATGATTTGGTTGGTTGGTTGCTGGGTTTTTTAGGAGATCATGGATTGGGAAAGCAATGGGAGAAAAGGAACAAAGCAACAGGATGTTTCAGCAAGGAGGATAGGCCAAGACCGTGCCATCCATTGGGCTATGGAGTCATGAGAGGAAAATTACTTGCATCCACTAGCCAAGGCTTTCAAAGGGCATGTCATCTAATACTAAAGGATCTTTAGATTAGAGAGTGGGGTGGAACATTAAGGAAGGAAAGTGAAAGAAGGAGAAGAACCGTATATTGCCTATAGATCAGCCGTAGGTCATTTAACTCAGGTCATGGACAGTTTCAAAGGCATCTCTCAAAGAAACAAATGGGGTCATTAGATTAGACCCGCAGGTCATTTAACTCTAGATTCGCTTTAGCAACTCCAAGGAAAAACAGATAAGATTAACAACAGGGATCTTAGAAAGGCCAAATTTCGGTCGCGCAAGGATCCTAGTGATGTGGCTAACACTATCCCTGTTCCCAAACCTTCCAAATGCCTTAAAACCCTCACAAGAACATCTACGAACAAATACTAACCACCTATACATCGAAATAGAAATAACATCCATCAGGTCAAGTTAAATCAATCAAGGCCATTCTCGTATAGTACATAGATAAAAAACATAAAGGTAGGGAGAGAAGAAAAAGCATAGGGCACCTAACAAGGGTGAATCCTATACCATTATTCTGATGCCTACCAGAAGAACATGAAACAATATGGAAATGTAATAAACAGAGTAAAGAAGAACATCACCAATAGCAATAGACCAGGATCCTGTGAAATGTGCTTTGATTAATAGATGCAACACCAGTAATGTACAATATGGCTCACTAGCTAATACAGTCCCAACTTCTCCTCCCAGCCTATTACATTCAACTACTCTGCTACTCCCTCCCACGACTGTTCTAACAGTCAAGAATGAATCCCTCTAACAGCAGATGCCCAGCAAGGCAACAACAACCTTTACAATTCGTTCTCAGGGATTTTATAGGAGAAGAGGAAAAGACAGAAGTAGATAAACAAATAAATGAGACTCATTAAGACAGCAGGGCGAAAGTGTTCACACCCATGCTGCTTAATGGCTCTGCAACATACTCTGTAGACTGTTTGGAGGCTGTGTCAGGCCGGAAATTGACCTCTAATATTTCTTTGGGGTCCTTCGACTGTTTGGAGCTCTGTGCTGCCATTCTAGAATAAATGAACTGGATGGAATGATCTGCAGGTCCCTCCATGCTTCTTTAATGCTGCCTGACAGTCTCTTGAGAAGCTCTGTCAGTGAAATTTACTGCTTATGGGCTCGAGGAAGCATGGAGATTGCTGTAGGAGGTGTACTTCTGGAGATAAAAACTCTGCTGTTAGGTAGCGCAGTTATGGCATTGTTGGTGCGCTCTTAATATTCGAACAGTGCCTGAATCCTTTGACTTGTGGGGTTAACATTAATTATGTCAACAGAAACCACTAACCCCTTTGAAACCATCCGCTGATCTGCTGGCAGTGCCGAGAATACCTCTATGAGCTGTCTGCACAATTTGAAATAAACTTATTACGGGGCCCGGGCAGTGGTGGAGAAATGCAGTGGAGGCGGAGGAATGGTGGCGTGATGGAGAAATAGTGGAAACAGTGGAGAGGAGCGGAGAAATGAACGCTTAGTGTAAAACCCAGAGTTTAGCGTTCGGGCGAATTACACAGGGAAACGCGAAAAAACAACACACGGAGGCGTGAATGTGGGACCCGGCAGAGGCGGAGGGCGATTAGACCTGAACCATCTGATCTGTAAAGGACGAACGGCTAGGATTCAATCGGAGAAATCGCAATCGGGGATGAGGAGATAGGTTATGCGATTGCGATCGGAGGTCGGAGCACGATTGAGCGCTGACTGTTGGATCGGGGATCAGATCAACGGTTCACGTTCAATCAGAGGGAGAGAAGAGTGTTGGCGGAACGACGATGCGATTAGCGCTGAGCCGTAGGATCAACAGGGAGATGGACGGCCCAGATTAAATCGGGAGGGATGCGGAAAGACTTGCGATCGACGATCGGGAAGGGGTCTGCGATTGAGCACTGACCGTCGGATTGTAGGGCAGATCAACGGTCAGGACGAGATCGGAGGATCACAATCAGAGCTCGGAGGAAAAGGCTTGCGATTGATCGGAGGCTGTTGCGATTAAGCGTTGGCCGTTGGATCTGTGATCAGATCAACGGCTCACAATCAATCGGCAGGAAGAGAGGAGGGAGGAGAAGAAGGCTTGTGATTAGCAGAGGACCATCGGATCGTGGGGCAGATCGACGGCCAGGATTGAATCGGAAGATCGGGTGAAAGACTTGCGATCGCAATCGGAGCGCTGTTGCGATTAAGCGCCATCCGTCGGATCTGGAAGGGAATGGACGGTGGGGATGCAATCGGGGGATCAGAGGATGGGGTTGCGATCAATCAGGGGTGACAGCATGAGTGTTGCAATTTCAATTGATGGGGGGCTTGCGATTAGCGCTCCACCGTCGATCTGGGGATCGGATCAACGGTGCAGAACAGAGCGGAGGGTTTAACGCTTTTACAAAGGATTTCCTCACCCGCCCGGCTTCTGATTGCGATTGGCCCCCAAGGCTTAAGCGCTTGGTCTTGGGGAAGGGTCACGTGGGGAAGTGGTTTGAAAAGGGCAGGCATAAGGGGCTATGCCTTATAATAAGGTCGGAGGAGGGTTTTTTAGCCCATTTTAGTGGATTTTAAGGGGTTTGAAGGAGAACGATAGAGGAATAAATGGGAGAAGAGGCCAACAAAGGTTAGGGGAGGGAATTTAAATGGGAATTTGGGAGGATTTGGGGGTTAAATGGGGAAATAGAAGGGGAGAAAAAAGGGGGGTAAAAACAAAGGCTTTGGGGGATGAAATAAGAGGGAAAAAGGGGGCCTTTGGGCATTCCTTCACATAGCAAAGAGGCTTTATAAGGGGAATCAACAGAGGGGATTTGACCAAAGGATAAAAGGCACATAGAGGCTTCAAGGAGACTGTATTTTCAAAGGAAATGCATTCCTTGAAGGCTCAAAAACAATTTAGCCCCCTATTTTCTTGTCAAAAATTTCATAGGGGGGCTAACACATCCACTGTAGGCACTGATCCTACCTCCTCGATGTCCATAATCAATGGTGGTTCATAAATTTTCAGATTCTCAACATTCATGACTGAGTACATCTGCATGTATACAAGAAAATCGAGTCAGAAAGCCTTATTCCCAGCCTTCTCCAATATGGTAAATGGACCATACCGGATTGGTGGCAATTTCTTGCCTCCCCCCTTCATTCGATCCTTTCTAATATGTAACCACAACTTGTCACCAACTTGAAATTGAGGGTCGACTCAGTGCTTATCATGTCAGGCCGTATATTGAGCCTAACTCTTTTCCAATTTCTCTTGCATTGCTTTTTGAATTTTGTGTATCTGTTGGATGAACCATTGTGCTTTGTCCCTATCATCATGCCCACTGACGTCTTCATCCCTTCCATAGATCATGTCAAAAGGGTCCTTTGGTAAGTAACCAAAACATGTCTCAAAGGGTGAACACTCCATATAGGAGTGTAGTGCTTGGTTGTAGGCGTGCTGCACATATGGAAGATTATGATCCCATAACTTGGGATGCTTACTGCAATAGCCCTGAAATAAGTGTACCGAGGTACAGTTGACGACTTCTCTCTATCCGTTGATTTTTGGATGGAATGTTGTACTTCTCTTCAACAAGGTGTCCATCATTCACCACAATCTGGTCCAAAACTCTCCAAGGAAGTGAGTGTCTTGATTTGACACAATTGATGTGGGCAACCCAATATGGACCCAAACAAACTTAACGAAAAGATAAGTAGTCTTCTCAACAGTAACCCGATTTTTACAAGGCATTAATATGCACATTTTACTAAAGAGGTCTACGACAACAAAAAAATAGTTGTGACCCTTTCTATACATAGGAAAACTTCCTACAAAGTCGATCGACACACTTTCCCATCGACGACCCATAATAGAGAGTGGTTTTTAGAGCCTGAGTTTTCTATTAGATGGCTTTGAAATAGAACACATCACACACCCCTTTACAAATCGGGTTACAATATTTTTCATATAACGCCAAAAGCAAAACCTTTTGAAATGACATAAGGTTTTTTCAACACAAAGTGACCTGACACAAGAGAGGTATGCACCTCTCGAATTACATGTACCCTTTCTGCTATGGGCATGCACAATTTTCCAAGGTGATACAATAGCTTCCCTTGTAAATGATAGTTGTCCACCTGTGATCTATGAGTTAGTTTTGCATATTTTTCTTTAAAGTCATCATCGTTAGCGTATTATCCAACATAAATTTCAAAAGACAATGAAGCATTATGAAAAATAATAGAATCAACAATAGGAGGGCGAGACAACATATCCGCTACTTTTTTTGTAGTGCCCTTTTTACACTTTATTACTAGATGAAACTGTTGTAGAAAACCCATTCACTTGAAATGAAGAGACTGTTGTAGCTTGGTTTGTGACTGAAGGTATTGCAATTATTAGTGATCTGTGTGGATAATGGTTTCCTTGCCGATCAAGTAGTGTTTCCACTTTTTCACACATTGGACCAAGGCATATAGTTCCTTGTCATAAGTGGGGTAATTTATGCCAACCTGGGAGAACTTCTCCGAATGGTAACATATCGGCTTCTTCTACTACAACGGTACAACTCCCATGGCATACCCACTGGCATCGAATTCGACCTCAAAAGGTTGATGGAGATATGGTAAAGCTAGGACTGGTGCGGTTCTGATCTTCTCTTTTAGTGCTTCGAAGGACTTCTGTTGCTTTCCTCCCCACTGAAACGCTTGTTTTACACTTTTCAGTGCGTGTAAGGGTGATGAAATAATGGAGAATTTGGCAATGAATATCCTCCAGTATTGTATTGCACCTGGAAAACTATAGACCTCTGTTACATTGGTAGGCTTAGGCCATTTTACAATCACCTCAACTTTGGAGGGGTATATTTTTAATTGACCATTACCAACAATATGACCTAGGTAAACCAAAGAGGTTTTCTCGAACTCACACTTTGAAAATTTTACATACAACTCTTCCATTTTAAATACGTCAAGCACATTCTTCACATGGGATACATTTTTCATCCCAAGTTCTACTAAAGACAAGAATATCATGTAAACACACAAGAACAAATTCTTCAATGAAAGGCCTAAAAAGATCATTCATGAGCCTCATGAAAGTGGCTAGAGTGTTACATAGTCCAAATGGCATCACCATCCATTCAAGCAACACCTGTTTGGCCTTTAAGATAGTTTTCCACACGTCTTGCTTTGAAATTCTAACTTGGTGATAACCACTACACAAATCTAATTTGGTGAAATATATAACATCCTTTAATTGATCTAATAAATCATCAATGCGAGGGAGAGGGTATCATTTTTTCACCACGATTTTTTTTAGCACCCAATAATCGATGCACATCCTCCATGTGCCATCATTCTTGGGTACTAACATGATCGGCGAGCCACAAGGAGAAGTACTTGGCTGGATGAACGCTTGGTTCAATGATTCCTATACCTATTTTTTGATCTCCTCCATTTCGATAGACAAAATCCTATACATACCAATATTTGGAAATGGAGCATCATGCTGCAGATAGATCTCATGTTGGATTTCTCGTTTTAGAGGAAATCCTCTGGGTTCCTGAAACAAATCATCATAGTTAGAAATGTATTCACATAATTCTTGTTTACGAGTCGGATCACATCCTCGAAAAGCATCGATGTTTCAACATATTTTTCTCTCACAACCATGAATAAACACCCCTTGCTGGAATTCACCAATATCTTCATCTTTCCTACACTTACAAGACTGGCACTGATCTTAGTTTTATGAGCTCTTACAATATAATCTACCATATATTTTGTGATTTGGTATTTATTTTCATGTCGAAAGAAAATTTCTTTCCTGTCTTAAATATAGGGACTCCCTAACACCATACCACAAATATCCAATGGTAAGACATCCAATTCTACTTCATCCAATAGTTTAGAAGTAATTACAAATTTAACCTTCCATTGATTTGTTACATTTAGTTTTACTTTGTCACGTATCCATCTAAGCAGATAAGGTTTCAGATGAGGCTTAACTTCTAAGCCTAACTTTTTAACGAAGGATTCTGAGATTAAATTTTCTTGAGAGCTTGAATCAAATAGAGTTTCTAATTTTTTATTATTTATGACAACTCTAATATGAAACAACTCAATTATATTTCATTCGAACTAGTGCTTCCATGCAATTCAGAATTAACATGAGAAAGAGTCCCTTTTTTGTCTTTTGTTGTGATCAATGCCTCATCGCTAGAGTCAGATCCAAGGTCTTGCTGTGCAGTTGCTACCATCTTTTGCTTACCCTTTCCATCATATCTCTATGGCTTATTTTCTGGGTACAACTTCCAACAATGATCATCGTCATGACCTTCCTTTTTGCAGTGAGTGAAATAAGGCTTTTATCCTTCATATTTCTTTATCGATGGCGTATTATTTTAATTTCCCATTCCTTTCCCCTTGAATTTTCCATTTGAAGGTTTGAAAGGTGGTTTCTTTGAATGATCATCTTTATCATTTCTACCCTTTTTTTCAAGATGAATGGCCTTTACACTAGCCGAGTCAATAGTATTAGGTTAAAGTGTTAACAATGAATGTCTAATGTAACTATGTAATGACCCAATATACTTAGTTACCACTTCAGTTGAATCTAATGAAATTCCCAAACTTAGTGCTTTTTTTCTAAATTCCTCGATAAAACTTTGCACGTTTTAGCCTTTGTCTTGCCTTAGGTACTGCCACTCCATTAAATATTTTTGCTTATAATCCAAGGGATAGAATTGATCCTTAAGGGCATCAATACAATTTGACCATGAGGAAAGAAGGTTACCCAAATTACTGTTGCCTTCATGTTTTCTCTCCCACCAGATGAGAGCGATGCCATTCAGTCAAAGAGAAGCCAACTGAATCTTTGCCTTATCCTCCACAATCTACTGAATCCTGCAGTAGATTTCAATATGCCTAATCTAGGTGTTAAACTTCTCTACATTACTTTCACCATTATACATGGGTAGATCAAATTTAAAATATAACTTAAAGAAATATTTATTAGATACATTTCTTGAATTCATATGATGATGCTACGAAGAGGAGGAAGACCTTTCACTCGCTGGAGGAGAAGGAGGTGGATCTCCTCCATTATCTCCATGCCTTGAACCTTATCCTTCTAAAGCATTCTCCCCTACTTTCTCTAGTCTCTCAAGTCTAGAGAACAATGTCTTGACCCGATCTTCCATGGTATAGAAGGTCTTGCAGAATTTTAGCTCCTCCTCATTTCAAACATCGTCATCCATGTTTCTTCTTCGATGTACACATCCCTCTTTGGGATGTGTATAATTTAGTGTCCCTTCACCTCTTCGCAGCATGTTTCTAGTTAGCATACAAACATGTCATTAACATATACAAAGATCTGCTCTGATACCACTTCATCCAAGGTCTTTTCTTTGAGATGTGTTAAAAACATTACATGTAAAATTGCATCTTCACTATGAAGCTTTTTAGTCATAAAGATAATAAGAGAGAAGCGCATAAAATCATGCGAGAGTTTGTCTAGGAGGTACTATGTCTCCGGGCCATGATCAATCAGTGGGGAGGCCCTCTTTCATCAAGTGGAAAATAAAATGAAAGTACAAGAATTTAATGCAAAATTACACCCTCATACCTCCATAGTTGAAAGTGCCAGAAAATTGGAGACCTTTGATGAAGAAATAGACAACACTGTTGGATTCATGGTGTTGAGAGGTGCAGAATCCATATAAAATTTGTCTGATTCTAACAAAGTAAAAATTTGGCCCTTCTGGAAAATGGCTAAGTTGATGGTTCTGCCCCCCTCTTATAGAGCCCTCATGGTTCCATTATGTCTTGTACTCCATGCCGCTCCTATCATGCCTGGGCGCACTTATGAAATGCAGGTTTATATATTGAAAATGTGGGTGGAATCCCCAAGGAGTCCGCTGGCTGAGTTGGTTTCAGATCCGGATGTGAGAGAGGGGGTCGGGTGGTCAAACCCCGCCCCCTCCGTAAAAAGTCAAAATCCGTTTAATGAAACCATGGCATGTTTATATTAAAACACACATCGTATATTTTAATATAAAGTGTGGTACATTGGCGCAGCCAGGCCTGCATTGGGCAGCCCTCACCATATCTTCGCCAGTCATATATATATATATATATATATATATATATATATATATATATATATATATATATATATAGATATATAGCACGTGGGTTGGGGCCATGGCATCACGATTGTTCCCCCCACCCATATTTAATAAATGGTGAGGTTATGAGCATTGGGGTTCGGCAAGGTCATGGCCGTCGACCCTAAATATTATATTTTTTTTTTGTTATGACCATTGGGTAGGGCAAGGGTCATGGCCCGCCCTGGATTTTTTTAATTTTTTTTTTTACCCTTTAAAACATCTCGCCATTTTTATTTTTCTAGAAATTGACCGAAGGAGTCAGTTTAACCATCACACAATTTTTCTGGAATCCGGCCAGAGTTGGCTAGAGTCTGGTTCCTGGGTTTCTGCAAACTTGTCGCCTCCTTAAGCTGCCAGATCACCAAGTCAAACCTCAAACTTTTACTACTCATAAATCCTCCATACGAACTCAGAATTGAGTGTCATCTGCACCATTGGAATCATAAAGATGAGATCTTCATCTAGACACTAATTTTTCCACATTTCTGACACTTTTATTTTTGAGCCTTTGCACTTAAGTGACTTGTACTTGGACTTGTACGATCCACCTGGATCAACTATTGCAAAAAGCACAACTTATTCTAATTGGTATTGAATTGAAAAATTTATTCTAACTACAGAATTTAAATTATAGTCCTAATTGTGGGGAACCAAAACATTCCAACTACTTTTGCAAATTTAAAATTTATGGAAATAAATAAATAAATTGAAACCAAACTTCTTCAACAAAATATCAAATCGAATTGAAACTTCAAAGGATTTCTAGTGTGTGTAGTTTTACTTTAAAATTTATATGTCCATAATTCATTAAATCAATAGGAGAAAACCATCTAAATTACTAAATGAAAATTTTGAATGGAATGAATTAAGGAAATAAAATATTTCTGTATTTTTTGAGTGCTCGGTTTTGTTGAAAGCAATGAAAATTAGACTATATTTCGATGAAAAAAATATTAGTTAAAAAATCAATAAACTTTTGTCAATAAAGAACTAAGTTGTAACGAACATAATAAAAGTATATTCTAATCTTACATCTCTCTAGTGGCACCTCCTGTTGAGTGCAATTATTCAATCAAAATATCATATCAATTAGCGACACATTGATCGAAATCAAACAAAGTATTTATATTAATTGAAAAAGTATTAAACACAAAGAGATTGCAAAAATTAACAGTGATAACTACTATATCTAGCCTTGCCTCAGGGAGTTTTATACTCTTTTATCAAATAATTGTCTTAAGAGTCATAAGATGAGAGGTAACTTTACTAATTCAACATATAATAAGTGAAATCGAGATAAATTATTTCTTCTCATGATTTACTCTAGAAAATTATGAGGGATTTAATAAAACACATCACCTTCGAACATCGTTCGATCATTTCCACAAACTCTTGATCCTGCCATGAACTGCCTTTAAAATTTTCTCATCATTGGATTGTCATAACTAGATTTTACTTCTAGTTTGACTTCAAGATATCTTGAACCATGTGACTTAATAGATCACCAAGATAGGTGGATATCCATCAGTAATATAATGTCACAAAGGAATTTCTTCTTTGAAAGTATCTTCTTGATTTTTAGGGAGGAGAGTTTACCTTTTGTTGCATCTCTTTTCTCCAAAGATTCCACATAATCATAAATTTTTTGTTTCATTGCATCAATCTCTGGTGTATTCCTAGTTAGAATCAGAGTTTAAGGTGATTTTCTAGTCCATTCACCTATGATGTATTCTTCTTCTTCAAGGTCAACTATTTCTAGAGACTGTATACTTGATAATTTAGAAATTCACCCGCTTCTCCTCAATTTTACCTCTAATTCTTCTTTGTTTTGGAAAATTTTCCTTTTGTTGGTTTTCCTCTATTCCTTATCCCCTGGTTATTCTTATTTTTCTTCAATTAGCTTGACACTTGAGCTAGATTTATTTCTTGTAACATTTTCTTTTCCATTTTTCTATTTAATCTTTTCCAAAAACTAAGAAAGAGGAATGTCATCTTCAGGAATTTCTAGTGGAGCTTCTAATTCCTCTATTTCATTAAGAGTGAAACCATTTCTTCATTAATGTCCCTAGGGTTGGGGTTTGAGATTATTCTTCATCGGCTCCTTCTAAATTTTATGCTTGTTTCCTCCTCTTGAGTTTCTATAAAATGGTTACGGACTAGAAAAATTCACCGATTATCTCCCTTGGCATCTAAGTGTGCTTCAATGATAATTTTAATGAGTACCTAATGATAGAGGGAATTGTCGGGGGTTTTTTATTTTCATTACACACTAAAGCCCATTTTCTAAAGGACACAAAGTAGGAAAGTTACAAATTTATATCATTCCCATAAATGAAATGCATCAGAAGTCAGACATTGTAGAAGAACATGGTTCCAAACCTCTCTTCACAGGTTACTAACTTTTCGAGGACTTAAAATAAATTCCTTCATTTAGCTTTCAATTTTTTTACTGGGATTCCCTTTTTGAAACTAGAAATATCCATACCTGGGTTTATCAGAAATATTTTCCACTCTTTCTCCTTGATATTCCTATTTTTGACCCAATTTTATCCATTTCTTGGATATATTGTAGCATCTTCCACTCTTGACTTTGTAAGTGTGAGTTTGATGTTGTCAATTTATACCTCTACCCCCACCAAAATTCCATTCAAAATATTTATTACCTCTCTCTCATGCCCATCAAATATCTCAAATAATTTGAACCAACCCACTTGTTGCAACTATTCTCTAACTCGTGGATATGCCTCATTAAATTTGACTTTGTTCAGCTCTAACCAAACAATGACACCCATGTTGGGGAGAATTTTCTATCCTAAACTGTCTCTTTTTGAAAAAGGTAGTGGAGAAAAATATGAATAATGGTTGACAAAGATGGATGGCTAAGGTTATTGAATGGGGGGTTTAGTGATGTTGAAATAAGGTGCTCGCGGGTTGTTCAATCATAATAGGATTGATTTATGCTTTGCATGATTGCCACAGTTTTAAGATATGATTCCATAGGATTGTTAAAATTTTGGTGATTTTGAAGAGATTTGATGTGACAGGTCGGAGTATTATGATAGGATAGGGTTATAATTATTAGAAGTGTAATAGTGGGTAGTGCTATGAGGTATTTTAATTGCTCAAAATTTTTATCATGATCATCCATTGAATTTAAAAAATTAAAATTCCTTAAATGAAAAGTAATTCAACATCCTGGATACTTCATCATATTTATAATTTCCTTTTCTATAGGTTCTAGATGTTTTTCTCAATGTCAATTGATCTAGATTTATAAATTGAAATCAACTGCAAATTTTAAGATTGGATGCAGAATTTCACTGATTCCGTTATTGTTCATTTTTCCAAATTTTGTTGTTGAATGGAAGAGAATATCTATTTTTTTCGTTGTTAATGGAACTTTAAGAATATTGGTCTTTAGAATTGTTTCTTTGATATATGTAAAACTACCAGAAAAAGAGGGATAATAAGGGAATGTGAAAGAGATATGGAGTTGTGAAAGTCTAAACTTCCAAGAAATCTTTTTTTTAAGTTAAAGATTTTTTGTATAAACATGCCAGAAATTTTGGATTTTGTGCTTATACTATTTCTTTTAATATGAAAATGAAAATTGAGTTGGAGGTTGAGGAGAAACATATCCTTTCTCAACAAACTTGAAATCATAATTATCTTGTAAATATTTGACAAATTCTTATGTTGTTAATGTCTTAAAATATAACCTTAATATTTTTTTTTCGTTCTAAGTAAATCTAAATTCTATTAATATAAAATATGGTACATGGAGAGTCTAGCCTCTAGAATTGCTAAACTAGCCAATTCTAGAGGCATTATCTGTCAAAAGAACAAAATAGTGACTACCCCGGAAGGGGAAACCAATCAAAACAGTCTTACTGCAGCTTCCCATAACTGGGAATCCAGGTTCATACAAAAATAATAGAGAATTACGAAAATATCCAAGAGAGACATAGTAATCCAAAAAAAAATACCCGAAGTGAAAAGAAAACCTGCAGAAGCTAGGTGTCATTGTGCGTGGATGGTGGCTCCTCCACAATTAGGCACATGTACTCCTCAGAGGAGTCATCTACAATCTTATCTTGAGGTGCAGCATGTTCAGGAGTAAGGGTGGTGCATTCACCTCCTTTGCTACCATCATCGCCAGACCATTCCTTGTTGTTGTTCTCACTGCCACTGCAATCGTCGCCACTACTACCCTTGCCTTTGTTGTTGGAAGAGTGGGTGCCTTGAATGACAGGAAGAGCTTTAGAATTTTGCAAAGGCGGCTGAGGTACCAAGTCAATGGTGGATTTTATGAGAATTTTCTTGGGGTGATTATTGTCGACAAGGGAAGCTTCCTCCTTCAAGCTGATGGAGATGGTGGTTTTGATATGAGTGTGGTCCAAGGTACAATTGTACTGGAATTGTGCAGAGTGCATGGTGGATGGAGAGGATAGAATTTCCAAATTTTTCAGGGGCGGGAGGAATGACTGGTGGGGTGGTGCAACACCGAAGTGCCAACAGGAGATAAAGAGCGATACTGCCTCGAAGCCAGACCTTGGCCTCTGCCGCTACGAGTAGCAGGATAGCGGCCATAGGAATCCTCAAGTGACAAAAAAGAAGAATTAGAGCAGTTGGAATGCAGAGGTTGATTCTCTCACTCACGCCCACTGTCTCGGCGGTAGAGCATCCGGTGTCTCCTGGGCATAATGGAGGCGTTGGTGATGGGATGAGAGAGCTAGCCCGAAGGGATAGAAGTTTAAGGAGCTAAATGAATAGAATTATGGGGAGCGGAAGGCTCAAAAGAAAAATTAAGGCTGAAATGGAGGCTATGGGAGAAGTGGAGAGCAGGGGTGATAACAATACAACAATAGTGGTTGCATCGCCTCCCTGTGGGTGTTCTAAAGCTCGGCTCTGAGACCACAGAGGGGTAGATGTAGATTGAAGGCGATGGAGGAATGCTGCAATGCGGAGGCATTTTGAAAGGGTGGTGGCCGCATCGACTAACATGTGAATTAATGAGGTAGCATTGAGATCATTTGGTAGGTTTTAATGACCTTGGCTTGAGCCCATGCGTGACCATGTGGCTGAGCCATGTGTCACACATTGGGCTCTCTGTATGCCTGCGTTCAATGTTCACCCGCATTTGGGAGTGTAGTTTCCATGTGCACCAGCTTAGTGCATTCCTGTATGAGAGAGGTATCATGGAGATTGCTAAGAGGACTAGAGTAGAGTGCATGTTCATAGTCCACTCCATTATTTGGAAGCAGATCCATGAATTTATTACCCAAGAAATTGACATGCTTGAAGGAGTTCACCCGATTGTACTTCAGCCACTGTTCTATGAGCTCAAATCTAGCAGCAAGATGCCAACCCTTGGAAACCTTTGAGGCCGAAGCTCCCATGAGGATATGAGTTGTTACAGTAATGAGGATTTGAGAGTCTCCTTCAAATTAGATGGGGAAAAATTGTGCTGTTGAGCCAGACAGAGGCCCTGCCATAGACCTTCCAGTTCAATAGAGTTATTGGAGTCCCATCCTATGGATCAAAAGAAGATTAAAAGGGGGGTGCCAACATAATCACTAAAGATGCCACCGAATCCTACTACTCCTGGATTTCCTTTCTAGGCTCCATCAAAATTCATCTTGATCAACCTAGCCGGAGTGGGAACCCATGTGATGGGTGACTCATGATGTATGGAAGGAGTGTTGGTACTAGAGGGGAGGAATGAAAATGAGAGTTTCCAATTCACCCAAATGATATTCTCCTAATCATGAGTTGGAATATTAGAGTCTTGCCATTGGTGTACAACAAGTGTTTCTTGGAGGTTAATGTCAAGATTGTTCCAAATGGTATCCAATGGGGTGATTTGATTCTTAAATATTCTTTTGTTCCTTTCCTTCCAAACAGTCCTTAGAAGAAGGCCCAGGAGAAGTGTCCAAAGAGTGTTTAAGAACTTGCTATTATAAGGTTCCAAGGGCAAATTTCTAATGGTGCTAACAACATCACCCTTTATGCGATTAGATATTCTGCATCTGAAGTTGATTTTTTCCCATAGTTTGTTGGATAAGGTGCATGTATCGATTAGATGCTGGAGAGTGTCGATTTTCATTAAATAGTTGGGGCACTTGGAAGGTCCTATAAATCCTTTTTTTAGAATATTATCCCATGTGAGGATGCGTTTATTGCATAGGAGCCAGAGGAAGGTGGAGACCTTGGGCCAGATGCTAGGTTGCCATATTTGGATCTAGAGCAGATCTTTACATTCTTTAGTGGGATACATCAAGGTGTGTGTGTCCTTAGTATTAAACATGCCCTGAGGAGTGTAACTCCACCTAAGAAGAGATTTCTTCTCTGAATATATGATTCTTCTACTGTTGAGCTCTATATCAACCTCCGTAGTAATTCCCCCCTACCAATTCTTGTAGATCTGAGCTGCTGGTATCCATTGACGATAGCCCTGTACTGTGGTGGGTTCCCATTAGTGTTTGACTTTGTTATCTAGTTGGTCAAGCTGATCCACGTGTTGTTGAAGCTGTATGAGATTTTCCAATTTGGGCCTTTGTTGCCAAGAATCCACCTAGAAACGAGTTGTACCTCTGTCCCTAACTTCCCAGAAGCTATGTTCTTGAATGAGGGCTCTGTGTTGTTTGGCAGCATTCCAAATTATAGAGCCCATGTCAGCTGTGGGCAGTCTGATAAGATCTTTAGGATGTCTTTTGTTGGCATATTTGACATTCCAGAGATGTGCCCATGATGTGTGTGGCATAGATAACCATTTCCACTAGATACAGATGCCCATGACTATGTTTTTGTGATTTGAATCTCTTAGGCCTAGACCGCCATCCTTTTTTGGTGTGCAAACTATTGACCATTTTACTAGAGCCCATTTATGGTTTTGACCATAGAAGCCAAAAGGAAATTGCGTTGTAGGTTCTTGTGCTGCTTGATGACCCATTCTGGTGTCGTTAGAATAGAGAAGAGATATAGGGCATAAATTGCAAGACCTATTTGATTAGGATAAGTCGACTATAAATATTGAGAGATCTGTATGTCCATGAGGAGAGGTGGGCTTCAATTTTCTCTAAAATCTCTTGCCAGGATGATTGTATAATCGCAAAATAAATTAAGGGTGCTCCAAGGTACTTAGCTGGTAGAGAAGCTACGGAGAAGCTAAGAATCCTGACAATATTACATTAAGTAATTACTGGGGTATTGAAGAAGAATATTTGATATTTGCCAGCATTGATAGAGGTGCCCGAGGCATCTGAGAAAATATCAAGAAAATATTTGAAAGTAAGAGCTTCTTGAATATAGGGATGACCAAATAGCATATTATCATCAAAAAACTATTGATGGCCAGTTGGATGAGAGCCATGAATGGAGATTCCACGGAGGCTTTGAGTGCAGATTTCATTTTGAATAAGACGTCCCAACCCTTCTGCCATAAGGACAAAGAGGAAAGGTGAGACCAGATCACCTTGGCGTATGAATTTGGAGGGAGAGAAAGGATGGGATGGGATACCATTAATGAGGATAGAGTATAAGGGGGAAGAAATAAGGTTCATAATCCATATAGTCCAGGAGGGGCTGAAACCAAAAGCAGTGAGCACTTGCTTGATATAGTCCCAACTTAATTTGTCAAAATCTTTGGAAAGATAAATTTTTAAGAGAATCCCTGCCTTCTTGGTGTGTTTCAGAGAGTGAATGCCTTCATGAGTGAGTATGATTCGATATAGAATCTCATGTCCTTCCACATAGCATGTTTGTTCCGGTGAAATGAGTAGAGGAAGCAGGGTCTTAAGCCTGTTAGCAATGACTTTAGAAATCACCTTGTAGATAAACTTACATAAAGCGTTGGGTTTGTATTTACCAGGGGTGTTAAAATGTTCCTCTTTTGGAATGAGGGCTAGAAAAGTAGCATTGGGAGAGGAGAGAATCCAATGCAGTTCTCTAGCTTCCTCCACTAGATTCCAAACTTCCAATTTGATGAGATCCCAGCAGTGATGAAAGAAATTGGAGGTGAAACCATCTAGACCTGGATCTTTACCATATTTGAATTGAGCCATTGCTTTTGTTGAGTCTCAAATCTGCATCTTTTCCATACATCTTTCTAGACTTTTTTCATCCACCTGAACCTTCAAAGTTGTCAATATCATTGTATATTAATTGCAAAAGAGCATCTAACATGGTTTTTAATTATATTTTTGTGTCTGTTGTTTGATTTAGATTTTTCTCATCTAGTTGCGGAATCTTTCCACTTTCCGCAGCTGCTGTAACTTTCCGCAGCCATTTTGTGAAACTCTATGTTACAGGTGTCTACAGGAAAAACGAGCCACATGGGCAAGTCTGAAATGATGTGGACATGGATCATGTCCTATTGGCTCGAGCAAATCCATCTAAGGAGGCTGCGGTCAAAGGTGTCCAAATGGAAGTCAACCGTAGAGTCCCACGGTGACACGACTCTGTTTCGTGTCACGTGAAGGTTCATATGGCTGTTTCTGAATTGCGGGGGACAAATCAACATCTGTACATGGCTCCATAGCCGAATTCAAACATCCACTCCTCATAGATTTACTCTTCAATACGTCCATGATCCTAGATCTGTGGACGTAATGGTCTACGTGTTCTCCATCAGCATAAAATTTAGGAATCGGTTATATTTCTTTTGTTATAAATAACGCGTTTGTATACGCATATTAGATTAGTATTGATTAGTCTGGAGATAGCTCTGTAATGTAATTACGTTGCCACTGTGCCGTAATATCACCTTTCTATTATGACTGCATTCTAATATAAGAAAACTTTGTTTCCAAACGTAATTCGTACTTGAAGATTGTTGCCAAGGTTGGTGTAGAGGGCCCCTGCACTTGCCAAGGTTCTGTGCATTATTGTATAGTTCTTGTTTTATTTCTTTAAAGATCATTGTGCCATAATCCATTCACATGTTTATACATTGCATCTTTCATGGTATATATGCTTCATTTCTGTTTATAATCTTTCATGCTTTCCATTTTACTTCTGTCTTTCATGTTTTATGTTATTGATTACTGATCAGTGTTCTTGTTTCAGGTTATAAATAGGCAGCCCGGGCATTTGCATAACTTTTTGACTAATGACATGGAATTAACATTGTTTTGCTGCTAATTTTCTTTTCTTAGTTTCTGTTTAATTTCAGTACTGCTTTGTTTAATTCAGTTTTGCTCATTTGCTTCAGTAGTTAAATTTAGATATATTAAACTTCTCATAACATCTTCAGTTGCCTCCGAAAGCCACAGCTGGACTGATGGTGAGGGATTGTATTATGAAATGTGTAGTTTGATATTAGTTTCCTTTCTGCAAGTTAGAAATATTAAATTGTGCATGACATCTTCAGTTACCTCCGAAAGCCACAGCTGGATTGATGGTGAGGGATTGAATTATGAATGTGTAGTTTGATATTAGTTTACTTTCTGCAAGTTAGATATATTAAATTGCTCATGACATCTTCAGTTACCTCCGAAAGCCACAGCTGGACTGATGGTGAGGGATTGAATTATGAATGTGCAGTTTGATATTAGTTTACTTTCTGCAAGTTAGATATCGAGTTACTCAAGTTGTTTATGGTTACCTCCGAAAATCATAGCTGGACTAATGATGAGGGATCAGAAGATAAGTTGATGTAATTTGATTTAGATTTACTTTGTTGCAACTTTTGGATTTCTTTAAGCATAGCTTCTTTTGTGTTTGAATAGCAGCAATAATAATGAGTTTCATGATCAGTAGTTTATTGTTTGTTTGACTAGAGTAGTGATGCAATTTCATTTTCTTTGAAGAGTTAATTTTGTCATTATGTGCTTTAAAATTCTTTTGAAGTTTGGAAAATCATTAGAAAGACATTGTTTTCTTGAATATTTGTCTCCATACTTGTTTTTCAGAATTTCATAAAAAACCAAAAACGACAAAAAGATAAGAAATAGGTTATCTTGCACATATAGTGCGCCACACTTCATCAGCTTACGAATCCCGGATTGATAAATTAATGTAGCAATTTAGGACACACTAAATTGACCAAACATTTTGGCGCCGTTGCCGAGGAAGTGTAACTAGGTAGCCAATTTCTTAAAAAAAAAAACAAAATAATAAAAGAAGGGAAAACTTGATAACTTCTTGAAGTATGCTCTCCTCTTACACCTAGTGTGACCTGGAGGATCAGAAAAGAGAGTTATTGGTTCAGTAATTTCTTAAGTATGCTCTCTTCTTGCACCTAGTGTGACCTGGAAGATCAGAAAGAGAATTATTAGCCCAACTTTTAAAAAATAAAAAATGACATGCATAGAGCAAGAGATTCTAGGGGAAGGTTTATAGCTAAAGCCAAGAGTTCGATTTTCACAACTCCATCTTCTTCAAGCCATAGACAAGATTCACCACCATCTACCCCTAGCCTTAAGATTTTTGGAATTCAAGGAGCAGCTGAATTAGAGGATTCTCCTATACCACCTACCAAATCTCATTTAGAAAAGGAAGAGACTCCCTCTCATCCTCCCTTGATAGAAGAATCAGAGGACTTTAAGGAATCTAAAGAAACTATCATGGCAGAGGAAATAATAGATGGATTTGGAGGTAGAGGTAGAGGTAGAGGAGGAGGAAACAATGGAGACAACAATGGTGAAGGAAATAATGGAAGAAATAAGGAAGGAGACAACTTGTTTGGATTACCTATAGTTGATGAGGAAACTCATACAACAATGAAAAATATCTCACCATCTGTCCTCCCTAACTTTTATGGATTGCGAAGTGAGGATCCTAAAACATTTCTGTTTGAGTTTGAAGTTGTGTGCCGAACTTATGACTATATGGAAGACTCTCAAAAACTTAAATTGTTTCCTTCAACATTGAAGGGAGCTGCTTTTAAATGGTTCATGGGATTAGCCACTCAATCTATCAGGACTTGGAATGATATGAAACAAACATTTTTGGATAGATACTTGGACTATTGTATGCCCACCAATCACAAGGATGAGGTATTCAAAATGATGCAAAAAGAAGATGAAAATTTGGAAGACTTAATTGAAAGATTTCAATACAACTTGAAAAAAGCAAAGATGAGCAACTTAGATAATGAAACCTTGAAAGCCCTCCTATTAAAAGCCATTAGAGATGAATGGATAGACATTTTAAACATGATGGGGAAAGGAGACATTTCTCAACTTCCATTTCGTGATATAACAGAACTATGTATCCATCTCTCAAGAGGAAAATCTAAAACTGGAAAAGGGCCTAGGGATTCTTCTCTTATTAGGGCTAAAAAATCTACAACTGGATCAGTAAGTAGGGCAGAGATTGGTAATATGCTTGATGAGTTCAAAACTGATATCTTAGGGAGCCTTAGTGAACAACTAGACACCCTTAAAATCCAAAACAAGCAGAAAGCAGAAACAGATGCTTTAGCCATCTTTTGTCCGAAATGTGGGAAGAAACATGCTTTAAGGGAATGTCCCTTGGATGCAAAAGTTGTAGAAACATGTATGATTTGCTCAGAGAATCATGAGATCAAGGATTGTCCTTCAATTCCTGGACTCAAAGCTGTTTTTCAAGAAGACCCAAATTCAGTAGAATCTCTCTGCTTTGTTGCAAGAAGACCTTGGCAGGGACAACAAACTCAAGGGTTTAACAACCCTATGAATCTTCAAACCCCACCAAATTGGAATCCTTGGCAACAACCTTGGCCCCAACATCAAAATCCATATCAGCCATGGGTACAAGGGATGCAAAATCCTTATGGGAGATTTGCTCAATTTTATCAATATCCTCCATTTTTTCAAAATAAACAAGCTCCACAACTTCCAAACCCAAATCCACAACTTTCATTTCCATTTCCACAAAAACAACCTTCTCAACAAAATCCAAATCCTCAACTCATGCTCCCATACCAAAAAAAGACAAATCAACTTCCATCTCAGCCATTGCCAAATCCTAACAATAAAAATCCTCAGAATACTTACATGGTAGAAGGACAACAATTTCCTACCTATATGATTGTTCCTCTCAATGATGTACAACTCAGATCTGGTAGAGTTTTAGAAAAACCTTCTATAGATATTCAAGGGCAAGATACCTCTGAGGAGGATTCTCTTCAAGTTAATAAGGGTTCTGAGGAAGAATCTCTTGAAAATTCAAGCATTCAAAAAGAAAAAGAAAAGTTAACCCCCACAACTCCTATAGTTGAGCAACCTGCATCTTCATCTACACCTCCTTTTCCTGAAAGACTACAAATTGACAAGGGGGTGGAAAAGCAAATCTTGTTGCCTAACTATGATTTTATAGATGAATTGAAGAATGTTTGTATCAAGATTCCCTTGTTACAAGCCATTTGAGAGATTCCTATTCTAGCAAAAACCATAAAGGATTTGAGTTTCAAAAGACCAGGAAGGAAACTAAAAGACACAAGAAGAATCCACCTGGTAGGAAAGATTGCAGATATTATGATGGGAAAAATTACCATGCAGAAGTATGTAGATCCACGAAGTCCAATTGTCAAGACACATATAAATGGGATAGAAATTCCAAACACATTGATTGACTTAGGGGCTGCTATCAACATTATGAGTAGACAGACTATGGACCAGCTAAAACTTCCTAATCTTCTTTTTACACCTACTTTACTGCAACTTGCAGATCGATCAATTATTAAACCAGATGGTGTATTAGAATATATTTCAGTCTCCTTAGATTCTTGGGAATATCCAGTAGATTTTATGATTTTGACTCCCAAGAGTAATCTAGGAGGGCACCCACTTATTTTAGGAAGACCTTGGCTAGCCACAGCTGATGCTTTTATTAGTTGTAGATATGGGGACATGTACATTTCTAATGGTAATTCGACAAAGAAATTCAATTTGTATCCTCCGGCAAGAGCAATCACAGAAGTAGGAGACAATGAATGGGTTGATGATGAGGACACTATACAACCTGTCTTTACCATTTCTGAAATCAGTGAGGATAGTCAAATTTTGAACACATTAGAAAATTTTGAGACATCTTCAGAATATGACCCCACACAATTTCAGTTGGAATCTGACATAGAATATTTATAATCAAGACAAATGTCTCTTTACTCTATGGAAGAGTTTGGTAGTTCTACTATTGAGATTTTTCTAGGAAAAACATTGAATATCAACAAACATTTGGAAAAGTCACAACAAGAAGAACTAACCAAAATCTTGCAAAAACATTCTACTGCATTTGCATGGGAGTATACTGACATGAAAGGTATTGATCCTAAGACTTGCATCCATCATATCTATATTGAGAAAAACAGTAGACCAATCAGACAACCTCAAAGAAGGATGAATCCAAATCTTAGGGAGATAGTGAAAGAAGAGCTCCAAAAACTTCTCAATGTAAACTTCATTTATCCAATTTCAGATAGCGGATGGGTTTCTCCTTTGGTTATAGTACCTAAAAAGAATGGTAAATGGAGGGTATGCATTGATTACAGGGAATTGAACAAAGCAACTTTGAAGGATCACTTTCCTTTGCCTTTTATCGATCGGGTATTAGATACATTAGCAGGTAAAAAGTACTTTTCATTTTTGGATGGTTTTAGTGGCTATAATCAAATTCAGGTAGCACCTGAAGATCAAGATAAGACCACATTTATTTGTCCATGGGGAAATTTTGCATACCGAGTGCTTCCTTTTAGGTTATGTAATGCACCTGCAACATTCCAAAGAGCGGTACTAGGAATTTTTTCTGATCTAATCCATGATTGTGTAGAGGTTTATATGGATGATTTTATAGTTTATGGTAATTCATTTGAAGAGGCATTAGAAAATTTGGAAAAAGTTCTTATAAGATGTAAAGAAACAAACCTTTCATTAAGCCATGAAAAATGCTTTATGATGTTTACTGAAGGGATTGTTTTAGGACATCATATTTCAGGAGATGGGATTAAGGTTCATAGATCAAAAGTTGAAGTCATCTCCAAGTTACCTATTTCAAATTGTCAAAGAGTTTTCTAGGATTTACTGGTTACTATAGAAGATTTATAGAAAACTTCACTAAAATAGCATCTCCACTCTTCAAATTTCTTACAAAAGACTGTGAATTTAAATGGGATCCTGATTGTCAATCAACTTTTGAAACTTTGAAAACAAGAATATCTGAAGCACCTATCTTGAGAGGACCAAATTGGAAACTCCCTTTCCATATTTCTACGGATGCTTCAGATACAGCTCTAGGAGCTGTGTTGGGTCAAAAAGATTTGGTTCCTTATGCCATTTATTATACCAGTAAAAATTTGACTCCCACAGAGTTGAACTATACTGTGACTGAAAAAGAGTTTTTAGTTGTTGTTCATGCAATTAATAAGTTTAGACATTACATAACAGGCTATGAAAATTTTATTCATACTGACCATTTCATAATTAGATATTTAATGAACAAACCTGTTACTAATGGAAGAGTGACAAGATGGCTCTTAATTTTGCAAGAATTCAATATTACTGTGTTGGATAGACCAGGAAAACAAAATACAGTAGCTGATTTCTTGTCTAGGATTCAGAATACTAAAGAAGATTCTCTTGTAGAGGATAAGTTTCCTGATGAATACTTGTTTGCAGTAACTATTAAAACTCCTTGGTATGCAGATATTACTAACTATTTGGTTATAGGGAAACTGCCTTCACATTTATTTCCAAGTGAAAAACGAAAAATTATTTAGGAGAGTTCAAAATATTCATGGATTTCTAACGAATTGTTTAAAACAGGGCCAGATCTTGTGATCAGAAGATGTGTCAGGGAAGATGAAATGCCTGATATTCTTAAGGCATGTCATGATGAACCATGCGGCGAACACTTTGCGGACAAAAGGACGGCCTATAAAATCCTTTCTTTGGGATATTATTGGCCTTCCCTCTTCAAAGATGCAAAACAATATGTCAAAAGGTGTGATAGCTGCCAAAGAGTAGGGAAACCTACCCTTTCAAATGAAATGCCATTGCAACCACGGGTACTCATTGAACCCTTTGAAAAATGGGCTTTAGATTTCATTGGACCTATTAATCCACCATCTAAGCAAAAGAAGTATATATTGGTTTGTACTGATTATGTTACTAAATGGGTAGAAGACAAAGCATTAGTATCTGCTACTGAAAATTCAGTTGTTCATTTTCTTTATGAGGATATTTTTAATCGCTTTGGTGTTCCAAGAGAAATTGTGACAGATCAGGGAAGCCAATTTACATCCAACTTGGTGGAGAAGTTGGTGGAAGAATACAAAATCAAACACAAAAGATCTACTCCTTACCATCCGCAAGCAAATGGTCAAGTGGAGTCTACAAACAAAGTTCTTGAAAGCATCATCACCAAAACTGTTCATCTACATAGAAGAGATTGGGCAGAAAGGCTTCCTGAAGCCTTGTGGGCCTACAGAACTACATGGAGAAATACAACAGGACATTCTCCCTATGAACTTTTTTATGGGAAAGAAGTCCTGCTCCCCATTGAGTTCCAAGTCAAGACCTTCAAGATAGCAGTTCAGTTGGGGATGGACTTATCAGAAGCCCAAAAGCATAGAATGGAGCAGTGGAATGAGCTAGATGAGATCAGACAAGAGGCAATTTTAAGAACTGATCTAGTTCAATATCAAAGAGATAAATGGCATGACAAGTACATCAAAGAGAAGAAGTTTCAAGAAGGAGATTGGGCATTGTTATTTGATTCCAAGTTTAAATATTTTCAAGGAAAATTTCAGACTCATTGGCTTGGGCCATATGAGATTGACAAGATCTTTAACAATGGAGCGGTAAGAATCAAGACCATTGATGAGTTTCAAACTCCTCTTATTATGAATGGCCACAGATTGAAAGTTTATCATAAGCCACTCTCAAAAGAGGAATTTGTCAAAATGTTTCAAGAAAATTCTGCAATCAGGCTGGTACAGAAGAATTCTTCTTCTCCACCAGCCTAGTTTTTGTTCTTTTCAGTTAAAAAAAAAAATAAATAAATAAAAAATTGTATAAGCTTGAAAACCAATCACTGATTGGCAGTCTTATACAGAAAATATTGGGTGAAAATCAGGAACACCTGACACCCTATATTTTCCAAAAAAAATCTCTCTCTTTCATTTCACAAGTTTTGTGACCACCCACTCCATTCCATTCCACTTCATTTCACTCCACTTCATTCCATTTCACTTCATTTTATCTATTTCATTCCATTTTACCAATAAAATTCTCTTTCATGACCATTTCCATTTAGTCAATTGTCATCCGTTCATTTCCATTCACCCAAATAATAGCTGTGTCAGTTTCCGCAACTGACATCTGTTTCCGCAGCTGACACCAGTTTCCGCAGCCAGAAGCAGATTCCGCAGCTACCACTCTGTTTTCAAAAGAATGTACAGCCAGATGTTATTTCCATAATCATGAATGCAGGTGTGAGGACCAATTATGAAGACATGGAGCATTCAAGATATCAATGAGGAGCAACTAATTGAAGACCAAGGAAAAAGGCAAAGATTCCAAGGTATGAGTAAAATTTATTTCAAATAGCATTAAAAACACATTTTTATATAGTTATGAACCATAAGCTCTATCCATTATGTGCAATGATTATATTGACAAATTCCGTAACCCTTTCACGATCTCCATATGATCCTCCCGCATTCATTCTCAAACGGTTCCATAATTAAACCCCCGATCTTCACTCATACTCCGATATTCCACCGGTGACAATGAGACGTAGTTGATTTGACCACGGGCTCTTACAGCCGCATAAATCCATAACCGTTGTTTAAACGTGCTCACATTTATTTTGCAGCCACCAAATTCCAAAACACTGCCGGATGTGTTATACTTCTCCTATTGTTCTATCAATCTCACAGCCGTATCTCTGCCGTGCTCACGAAACCCCTCTTTGTTCCGTTTCATTCTATTTCATTCTTTGTTACACTACAACCTGTATACCCACTCTCTGATATCTACCTACAGTCATTGTGCTCATTTCCGTGCATTCAGCCGTTCTACTTCCATTGAACCCTTACGCAGGCAAATTTTTGAAGAGCAGAAAGAAGAATGGGTAAATTGCTAAGAGCAGAACCAGAAGGACCTAAGTTCATGGAAGGGTATCCGCAAGTAAGGGATATATTGAAGAAAGCAAAGTGGTTGCGGTTTATCCAAAAGTTCAGAGGTTATCATAAAGAAGTGACAAAAGCATTTGCAAGGTCGTTCAATGGCCTGGAAGTAGAGATTGGAGACCTTAAGTTTGCAGTGAACGAGGCATCTGTAGCATCTGCCACGGAACTTCTTCAAGAGGGTGAGCGTTGGTTTAAAAATAAAAGCATTAGTGATGAAGCCTGGAGAATAATCTTACGAAACCAAGGTATGGACATAACTATTTTTAAAAGAGGTATTCATGTTCATGCTTTGAAAGAGGAATGGACTACTTTGCTGCTAGTTGTTCAAAAATTCATTGCCTGTGAAGGCCATTTTGGGTCCATGTATATGTACCATACCAGGTTGCTGATGAATTTTCTAGATAATAAAACTCTCAACCTCCCATATTTTCTATTAAATAGCTTGAAGAAGATGTCTGTGACTGTTCAGAAACATTTAGGAGATGTAGCACCACATCTATATCACCACGGTATTGTAAAAATTTTGATTGAAAAAGAGTTAAAGGAGAAGAAAGAAACATGGGAACAATTTTTTATTAGAAATTTCTTTGATGAACCTCAGGAAATTCCTGAAGGTAGCACAACAAAAAGGAGTAGGAGAAAAAGAATTAATGATGAAACTCAAATTACTCCTACTCAAGAAATTCCTGAAGGTAGCACATCAAAGAGGAGTAGGAGAAAGAAAACAAATGATGAAATTCAAAATACTCCTACTACTACAATTGAAAGAACTGATAGGGAAGAGAGACTGTCAAAGAGGAAGAAGAAAGAAACTGAGGGTAAAAAGCCAATAACACCAAAAGAGAGAAAAATTATTGAAGCTATACATCAAACTCCTTCTTCCGAAGAAGATCATCAAGTGTTATCTGAAAGACTGATTCACCTTCAAGCACAGTCATCTATGGCTAAGAAGAAAGAGAAAGGAAAACAAAAGCAAAAAGATAGTGGACCACAGCGTGTGAGAAGAAGCAGCAGACTTAAAGGGAAATTGAGGAAAACGCAAATAAAAGGACCTCATTTCATCGATTTGGGAGAAGAAACATCTGAACAATCCCCAGCTGACCATAGTCCATCTCACTCTCAATCATACAGTGAACCTGGTTCATTTCATTCTCAGTCAGACATTGAACATAGTCCATCCCATTCACAGCCAGATGTTGATGTAAGCCCTTCTCAGCCAGATTTTGAGGACAACTCTCCTTCACGGCATTTTGGGGACAGCCCAATAAAAATGACACCTGATATAGACCCCAAGCAGCAGGAAGTATATGATTATATAGAATCTTTAGAAAAAGCAGCTACAGGTCCCAGTACTTCGTCCATTCAACCTCACACAGTACAAGATGATTTAGTCCAATCACTGAAACAGGAAGTCTTTGAGCTAGAGCTTTTAAATAGACACATAAAAAATGAAAATGAGACATTGAAGGAACAAAGTAAATTGGACAAAATCATTCATGATAATACCATGCTACATCTGGGAATATGGAAGAAGAAGAACAAGAAATTGAAAAGGAAATGCCAGAAGTTAAGAAGAGCACTGGTTAATATCAAATTTAGATGCTTAATGAAGAAGCCCAGGATGTTGGCAGCACCAAGGAAGAAGAGGAGAGGATTGGATGTACTGGCTGAAGTGTCAAGGAATATGAACTGAAGAAGGATTATCAAAATTTTGGTTGCATGAGGACATGCAACACCTTCACAGTGGGGGTATGTTGAGTCTCAAATCTGCATCTTTTCCATACACCTTTCTAGACCTTTTTCATTCACCTGAACCTTCCCAGTTGTCAATATCATTGTATATTAATTGCAAAAGAGCATCTAAAATGGTTTTTAACTATATTTTTGTGTCTGCTGTTTGATTTAGATTTTGCTCATTTAGCTGCGGAATCTTGCCACTTTCCACAGCTGCTGCAACTTTCCGCAGCCATTTTGTGAAACTCTATGTTACAGGTGTCTACAGGAAAAACGAGCCACATGGGCAAGTCAGAAATGATGTGGACATGGATCGTGTCCTATTGGCTCGAGAAAATCCATCTAAAGAGGCTGCGGTCAAAGGTGTCCAAATGGAAGTCAACCGTAGAGTCCCACGGTGACAGGACTTTGTTTCGTGTCACGTGAAGGTTCATATGGCCGTTTCTGAATTGCGGGAGACAAATCAACATCTGTGTACACGGCTCCATAGCAGTTTCAAACATCCACTCCTCATAGATTTATGCCAATACGGCCATGATCCACAGATACGACGGAAGCGTATTAATTACTGCGTGTTCTCCATCGGCCTAAACTTTAGGAATCAATTATATTTATTTTGTTATAAATAACGTGTTTGTATATGCATATTAGATTAGTACGGAATATCTGTAATGTAATTACGCTGCCTTTGTGCCGTAATACCACCTTACTGTTATGACTGCATTTTAATATAAGAGGACTCTGTTTCCAAACGTAGTTCGTACTTGAAGATTGTTGCCAAGGCTGGTGTAGAGGGCCCCTGCACTCACCAAGGTTCTGTGCATTATTGTATAGTTCTTATTTTATTTCTTTAAAGCTCATTGTGCCATAATCCATTCACATGTTTATACATTTCATATTTCATGGTATATATGCTTCATTTATGTTTATAAACTTTCATGCTTTCCATTTCACTTCTGTCTTTCATGTTTTATGTTATTGATTACTGATCAGTGTTCTTGTTTCATGTTATAGATAGGCAGCCCGGGCATTTTCATAACTTTTTGACTAATGACATGGAATTAACATTGTTATGCTGCTAATTTTCTTTTCTTAGTTTCTGTTTAATTTCAGTACTGCTTTGTTTAATTCAGTTTCGCTCATTTGTTTCAGTAGTTAGATTTAGATATATTAAATTCCTCATAACATCTTCAGTTGCCTTTGAAAGCCACAGCTGAACTGATGGTGAGGGATTGAATTATAGATGTGTAGTTTGATATTAGTTTCCTTTCTGCAAGTTAGATATATTAAATTGCTCATAACATCTTCAGTTGCCTCCGAAAGCCACAGCTGGACTGATGGTGAGGGATTGAATTATGGATGTGTAGTTTGATATTAGTTTCCTTTCTGCAAATTAGAAATATTAAATTGTGCATGACATATTCAGTTACCTCCGAAAGCCACAGCTGGACTGATGGTGAGGGATTGAATTATGAATGTGTGGTTTGATATTAGTTTACTTTCTGCAAGTTAGATATCAGTTACTCAAGTTGTTTATGGTTACCTCTGAAAATCATAGCTGGACTAATGATGAGGGATCAGAAGATAAGTTGATGTAATTTGACTTAGATTTACTTTGTTACAACTTTTGGATTTCTTTAAGCATAGCTTCTTTTGTGTTTCAATAGCAGCAACAATAATGAGTTTAATGATCAGTAGTTCGTTGTTTGTTTGATTAGAGTAGTGATGCAATTTCATTTTCTTTGAAGAATTAATTTTTTCATTGTATGTCTTTAAAATTATTTTGAAGTTTGGAAAATCATTAGAAAGACATTTTTGTATTGAATATTTGTCTCCATACTTGTTTTTTAGAATTTCATAAAAAACCAAAAACGACAAAAAGATAAGAAATAGGTTATCTTGCACATATAGTGCGCCACACTTCATCAGCTTACGAATCCCGGATTGATAAATTAATGTAGCAATTTAGGACACACTAAATTGACAAAACAGCTTGTTCAACCTCCTTAAGGGAGACTAGGCAGAGGAGCATCATGTTATGTTCTTTAGTGATGATCTTAGGGATATGTTGTGTAACCTTGTTGATTGCTTGTTGTCTACTTCCCTCGGGTTCTTGTAGAACGAGCTTGAAATGTTTGAGGAGCTCCTTCTCAATATCCTCATGTTCCTCTAGCCTTTCTCCCTGTTGATTCTACAGCTGTGCAATCTGATTGTGCATTCGTCTTTGAATGGTTGAGGGATGAAAGAATTTAATATTCTTCTCCCCTTCCTTTAGCCATCTTATTCGTGAATTTTGTTTCCATAAGATTTCCCCTTGCTTTCGTCTTTTTTCTAGCTTCGAGAGTAGACTCTCTTCCTAGGTGGCTAGAGACTCTTTTCTTTCTTCAATGATTATGTGTTGCTGAAGTTCAGACATGGTTTGTTTCGGAATATTCTGTTGTTGAAAGATGTTTCCGAAGGTGAAGTGGTTCCATTGCTTGATCTAATTCTTGAGATTTTTGAGCTTTTGTTGGAACTGATACATTTTGGAGCCTACCGGAGGTGTGAAACTGCTCCAGTTTTTTGTGACCATTCTTTTAAAATCAGAATGAGTAAGCGAAAAACATTCAAATCTCAAGGGACGCCTAGAGGAGGCTCTAGGATGCAGCCACTGCAAAAGAATGGGCTAGTGACTAGAACCAGTTAGGGGTAGAGTGGAAGAGTGTATATCTCCCCCTAAGTGGATAGCATTATCCGAGATTAGGAAGCGATCAAGCTTGGAGGAAATTTTCTAGGAGCATGTGCACTTTTTGTTCCATGTGTTCATTCCATTGGAAAAAGGAAGGTCAATTAGCCAGTTTCTTTGGATGAATTCCTTGAAGTGAGTGCAATCCATATCAAGTTTAGCTCGACCTCCCATCTTTTATTCTAACTTGGTGATCATATTGAAGTCTCCCCCGATAATCCAAAGTTGATGATGTCAAGTAGCATTGAATATTTCCATGGTATCTAGTAGAGAAATTTTATGCATCTGATCTTGAGGGAAGTAGACATTTGAGAGGTGCCCATGGATGTTCGAGCTGATTAGATGGAAAGATGCTTGTATGAGATTATGTGAAGCATGAATGTGAAAGAGTGAAATGATTTGAGGATGTCATGCGATTGCCAGGCCTCGAGAGGCTCCTGAGGCATCTACTGCTACTGTGTTGCACCCAAACCATACTTTGGAGATGATGGAGCTGAGGGAGTGGCTATTACACTTAGTTTCTTGCATGAAGAAAATAGTTGGTCTTTCCTACTGAACCATGTTTTTAATCATTCGGCATTTCACAGGGCTATTGAGCCCTCGAATATTCCATGAGGTGAGTTTAAATGGGAACTATTGGAGATTAGTCGATAATACTTAGCTTCGGATATCTCCCATATTCCACAAACATTTCCCCTACAATGATGGTCCTCTGCAGATTTTTTCTTCGTGATCATTTTTTTGTTTCTTTGAATAGATTTTTTCCATCGCAATGACTTCCTAGTTGTATGCCTAGTGATATTTTCTACTGTGCTCGAAATAGAATCACCTCTAGGCTATCAATCTGTCTTTCAGGTATTTTTTCATAGTCTTTTTTTACAAGCCTGCTCCAAACCTAGAATTTCCAGATCTCCTAGGTCAATGCTTTCAATTTCCTCTTCCATATGATTGGGTTGGCTTCCTTCTATCACGGATCCAGTTTTGAGGGAGGTCTCTTGAGATAGGCCATCTATATCCATATTATTTGGTTTCCAGATTATCAGATCTAAGTCATTGCTGAGGTGGGGAGTGAAGCTTGGAGGTTCTTGTGGAGCTTTGGGTGAAGGTTGGGGGATTAGGGGGTCAACAGATGGTTCAGAGAAGGTGGGTTTGGTAACTTTAGCAGTTTGGCATGAGGATTATCCTTCTGTCAAAGGTTGTTTAGATAAGATATCAAATCTATTACTGGTAAAAGGAGTAGTGGAAGCATGAGGTTGAATTTTGGGGGTGGAGGTAGGTTCCTTATTATGCTTTTTGCGGCTGGGTGCTTTGGTGAAACCCTCTGCATCAATGTTTTTAGGGGTAGTAGTGGGTTTGGGAGTCCGGGTTAGCAAGCAATCTTAGAAGAGATGGCCATGTTCATGGCATTTTCTGCATCGAAAGGGGACATGCTCATAATATATGGTTTGTACCCATTCAAACTCATCATGATAGAGACTTACCGAGTCCATGAGAGCCTTAGCTAGATGCATGTAGAAACAGATTCTTGTGTATGAAGTGTATCTTTTAAGTTTAGTTTCCTATACGACCTTGATGAAATCTCCTAATCCATTGCCTATGTCCTTTAGGGATTCCTCATCCCAATATTCTAGAGGTAGAGAGTATATTATGATCTAGACAGGAGCCCAGTTGAAATCCTCTTTGTCTAGGTTGAATATTTCTATCCAGTCCCTGAGGTATAAACCCGCTGAGTTGAAAAAATAGGGGCCTTCATCCAAGGTATGGTTTCTATCTTGAATACAGTTAAAGATGGCATTGAAGAAGCCTTTTGGCCCTAGCTAGAGAGTGACATGTCCCTCTGGCTTCCATTTGGAGGTGATCCAACCAAGAAGGACTTTCTCGGTAGGCCAGAATCCAACATATTTTCCTATAAGTGTCTGATATTTAATGTACTTTATTTGTGCATTAATAAAATGGCTTGGAAGGTCAATCTTTGGAAGTTTTGCAACAATGGGAAGACAAGTCACCGAAGTTTCCTTCTGCTACTCCGTAGTCCCTGAATGCTCCTTATGCTTGATGTTTTTCACTGTGGTGGGTTTAGTCTATGTCCCTGCAGAGTCCGAGGATGGAATCTAGGAAGAATGTTCAGTGTTGACAGTGCCATTGTTTCCATAAGGGGGAGGGGTGCATTCCCCTCCCATTGGGGTTGTCATTGAGTGTAGTCAGAGATAGTATAGTGAGCTTCACCGCCAGAGATTCTTGAAGTCACTGTAAGGGTGAGGTGTGCCCTGGCCAGTGTCGTTGCAGGGTTTTTCCAAACCCTAAGTTTCCATTGGGGAAGCTTTGAGCTCCAACCGATTTCATGGGTTTTTAAACTTGAGTATATAACCTTAATCTATTACCAATAAGAAGGAAGGTAAATTTTTCATAATCAATAGTTTTTATTTTGACTACTCCACTATCAAAGAAAATATCTATCCCATTGTTGGGTTTGTGTTATATCATTTCCATGACTTGTTACACGTGTAGACCGATATATGGTTTTTTGCATGGGTTTTTCACATGGTTTTGAGCATGATGGTTTTCTGCACGTGGAATTTTGTAGATTTGGTCAAGTGATATAAGATTATGTTCTAATCCATCGTTAATGGATTGAGTTTTATGAATGTCTCAACATGTATATATATTTGTATTCTAACATTGAAAGGAACATAAAGGGAAATAAATCTAGTAGTCCCAGTTTTTGGATCTAGGGGAAAATATCTATGCATATTTATTTTATGTTTGCACAATTTTCTATTTCTCTATTTTAAGAATTCGTCTGGATATAATTTTTGTACAGGGTTAAAATCTACATTTGGTATCAGGCTTGTTTTGTCTTCAATGGTATTCCTTTGTTGTTGAGGGGTTTTTCTCGGGCTTGTTGTATACCCTTTTCAGTGTGAGATCTATGGGATCGATCCTCAGGGTGAAAGAAGATGGCGAGAAATGGAAATATAGAGATCGGGAAATTTAATGGTCACAGTTTTGAGTTGTGGAATCTCAAGATGGAGGATATCCTAGTGGATAAATATTAGTGGATCATAATATATCTGGGTACTAAACCAACCACAATGTTAGCAAAATATTGGGTGAAGTTGGATTGGAAGGCAAAGAGCACAATAAGGTTGTATATCTTAGATTCGGTATTTTTGAATGTATCAGGGGATGCTAATACGAAGGATTTGGGGGACAATTTAGGAAATTTGTACCAATCTAAGCCTCTGGTGAAAAAATTGTTCCTACAGAAAAAGTTGTATAACCTAAGGATGAAGGAGGGAGACTTGGTGACAAATCATATGAAAGAATTTAATATTGTGGTAATCTAGTTTTTATCTATTGGTATTAAAATTTCATATGAAGATAAGTGCATAATTTTTTTGTGTTCTTTACCAAATTCATGGGATAGCCTAGTTGTTGCAATAGGTGGAAATATAAATACATTGAAGTTTGATGAAATGGTCTCATCCTTACTGTTGGACGAGATGATATGGAAAAATATGGAGAGCTAGAATGGAGATACCTTGTTTGTACGAGGACGGTCCTATAATAGAAATTAAAATAAGTTCTTGAGTGGGAGATCTAAATCTAGAGGGAGACCTAAATCTCCAGGAAAACTTGTAAAGGTGTGCTGGAAATGCAGAAAGGAAGGGCACTACAAAAAGTACTGTAGATCTAAATTTCATGAGAAAGGAAAGGGATCTAAAAACGCCTCAGATGAAGGTGGGGATGTGTACTTGGCTTCTTCTTCAATTACACATGTAGATTATGAGGAATGTTTGATGGACTTAGGTTCATCCTTTCACTTCACTCCCCATAGGGAGTGGTTCTACGAGTATGAGAAATATTATAGTGGTGACTTATTATTCGGGGATGATAGAAGGGCCAAAATCATTGGATGCATACAATTGAAGTTGAAGTTGCAAGGTGGAAGTACTAGCACACTTCCTAGTGTTTTGCATATTCCTGCATTAGCTAGAAATATGATTTTTATAAGAAATATGGAGGATGAGAGTGTAAATAAGGTGTTAAAAAATGATAGATGCAAGATGGTTCAAAGGGAATTTCTATTAATGTGGGGAGTTTATATTGGAACTATGCACAATCTTATGGGTAGAAATTTTATTGAGGGGTGCAATAATTCTGCGGTTCCTGAAAGTGAAGTTGAAAACCTTGTGGTCTATGGAGAAAATACCATGCTATGAAATCAAAGGCTTGGACACATTGGAGATAAGGGACTTCAAATACTGCATGGTGATGTTATGGTAGAAGGTATGTCTAATTTCTCTTTGTATTTTAATTTATGTGAACATTGTGTATATGGGAAGTATAATTGAATGGATTTCCTCTCTGGTGCTAAGAGGGAAAAAGGGATATTAAAGCTTGTGCACAATGATGTGTTTGTACCTCTACCAGTTCCATCACTTGGTAAGTTTGTGTACTATGTATCATTTATATGTGACTTCTCGTGGGATACATGGATATATTTCCTCGGGAGGAAATATGAAGTATTTGAAAAGTTTAAGGAACTTAAGGCTCTGGTGGAAATCCAGACAGAGAATAAGATTAAGGTTTTGAGGACAGACAACGGTGGAGAAATCTGCAAGAAGGAATTTAAAGAGTTCTGCAAGAAGTGTGGTATAGCATGGTAGAAGACTATCCCATACACACCTGAAAAAAATGGAGTTACAGAAAGAATGAACGAGATGTTGATGGAAAAGGAAAGAATCATTCTCATTGATGTTGGGTTATGACAAGAATTCTTGGCAGAGGTACCAAATACAACATGTTACCTGGTTAACATATCTCCTTCATCAATGTTGGAGGATAAGACTCCACATGAGGTATGGACTGGTAAGAAACCATCTGTTTCACATATGAGGGTATTTTTTTGTGATTTATATGTATATGTTCCAAAGGAAAAAAGAACCAAGATCGATAGTAAATCTGAAATGTGCATATTTATTAAGTGTAAGGATGGTTTAAAAGGTTATAAGATTTGGAACCCATAAACAAGGAATTTTTTGTACAGTCGAGATGTTGTGTTTAGGGAGGTGAAAGATGTTATTAAACATGAATTCCTACCAAAGGAACCTGAGAAGATGTAGTTTGAGCGAAAGGATGAAGAACCATACTCTACATGAAAACAAGAATCAGAAGAGGAAGAGCCACTAACTCCAACTTTGAGAATATTATCTGAAGAGAGAAGGAAACTAGAAATGTAAATTATATATGCTTTCTACCCATTTTTATTTATCTATTACTAATGATGATCCAAGAAATTTTGGTGAGGAAGTAGATTTAGAGGATGATAAACTCTCGAGAGAGGTCATGTTTGATGAAATGGTATCTTCGAACAAAATTGAGGCTTGGGATCTGGTGGAATTTTCAGCTAGAAGGAAACCCATTGGTAACAAATGTCTGCTTAAGAAAAAGGTGAATTCATAAGGCAAGGTGGAGAAATAAAAAGCTTGGTTGGTAGCAAAAGGTTATTCCTAGGTGTCGGGAATTTATTTTGGTGATAATTTTTCCCTTGATTCCAAGTTAGCTTCTATTATATTACTTGTATCTATCGCTATCACTTTTGATTTTTATGTAGAAAATATTGATGTGAAGAAAACATTTCTTCATAGGGATTTCAAAGAAGAGATATACATGAAGCAACCTGAAAGATTTGTGGTGAAGAGTAAGAAATAAATGGTAACTGGGTTAAAATATCCTTTGTCTGGGTTGAAACAATCAACAAGGATGTCGTATCGGAAATTTGATACATATATACGGAGACTTGGCTTACCAAGAACAATGCAGATCACTGTGTGTATTTTAAATTAATTGGTGGCCATGTTATTTATTTGGTCTTGTATGTGGATGATATGTTTGTAATTGTAAATGACGAAGAAATTTTTGAGGATTTTAAGATCCAATTTTCATCTGAATTTGACATGAAGGATCTTGGTGCTACAAACTATATTTTGGGCATGGAAACTAAATGCGATTGGGAAAAAATGAAGCTTTGGTTGAACGAGAGGAAGCATGTCGAGACAATACTATAGAGGTTTAATATTTAGGATAGTAAACCAGTGAAGGTTGATGTTCTTGTAGGTATAAATTTATCTGTTGAATGGTGTCCGAAGGCAGTAGAAGAGGAAGAGTACATGTCTTCTGTTCCATATGCAACTGCAGTCAGTAGCTTGATGTATGCAATGGTATGTACTAGAACAGATATTGCACATGCAATGGGACTATTGAGCAGGTTTATGTCAAAACCAAGGAAGGAGCATTGGACAAGAGTGAAGAAGGTTTCTAGGTACTTGTGTGGAACTAGTGATTATGGTATGTGCTACCAAGGAATACCATGATTAGAAAAAGTTTTGGACATCTGTGGCTTTGTTGATGTATACTGGCTGGAGATCTAGATCAGAGAATATCTACAAGTGGGTATGTGTTTAACCTATTGGAGGAGCAGTCAGTTGTATGAGCCAGAAATATTCTGTAGTGGCTTTTTCAATTAGAGCATTTGAATGCATGGAACACACTCATGCAAGCAAGGAAGTAGTCTGTTTGAAGGGATTATGTTAATGTATGAGGTTGGTAAATTGATCTATAAGGATCGAATGTGATAGACAAAGTGAAATTTTCTTGGAAAATAACCTTGTTTATTTTTCAAAGACAAATCCCATAGATGTCTAGTATCACTTTTTGAGGGATATGGTTGAGGAAAAAAAATGTTTTGTTGGTAAAGGTGGACAATTTGAAGAATGTTACAAATGCATTAACGAAGTTTGTGAGCATTAAGAAGTTTTCTTGGTGTAGAGAAACAATGGGCAATGTAGGGTTGGACTAATGACAGCTTTGTTATGCCCCCCTATGTGGAAAACAAAACAAGTGGGAGAATTTTTGGTGTGTATTATATTCTTTCCACAACTAGTCTCACGTGTCAGGGGGTCACAAGGGGGGGTGGGAGGCCCCCTATTCATTTCTCCTATTGCAGAAGGGGGGTCACAAGGGGCACAGTAGATCCCCCTATTGGGGCATTTGGAAGGGGGCAAGGCATTGCCTCGGGAAATTTTTTTTGGACCCTAA
Organism: Pinus albicaulis; assembly: GCA_034641835.2. NCBI lineage: Eukaryota > Viridiplantae > Streptophyta > Pinopsida > Pinales > Pinaceae > Pinus > Pinus albicaulis. The sequence goes on along the minus strand of CM076576.1, from coordinate 866,758,731 downwards.
AATAGCTGGGCATACCTACCTATGGTTTTGTGCATGGGTTTTTCACATGGTTTTGGGCCTGATGGTTTTTTTCCCATGGTGTTTTGTAGATTCGATCAAGGGAACTATGGTTATGTTTTAATCGAAGGTTAATGGATGAGGTTTATATGTATGTATGTATGTATTGTAACATTGAAAGGAATATAATGAAAAATTAATCTTCAACTACAACTTCAGTGGAAGAAGTTGGCGAATCCCTACATTGGATTTCAGATCTATGAAACTCAATAAGTCTATGTCTACCTACTATCAATTGAATGTGAGTTCTGGTGGATGGTCTGGTACTACGTGGTCTAGCGGGAGTGAGTGGTGGTGTTGGTATTGAAATTTGTCCTCTACTTATACTTACATATCTAACCCTAGAATCCAATTCTTTATTCATTCATTCTAATTTATTTTTATCATGCTTTAATTATGCATCTATAATAGTGAATTCATATAAAATGATATGAAAACCAAAAAAATGAAATACTATATACAATACCCAAACAATGATGCCAAATGTTAGATAATTTAATTGATAGTTAAATTATTTCATTAATTTTCAACCATGTTCTTTGTACTTACGAAGTGCTTGTTCACAATCCATAATAGGAGCTCTATTTTGGGTTTTTAAAAGATGATACTGATCTAAATAATTATGAGGTTAAATTAACTCAAAGTGTTCCCACGCACATGTTATTTCCATTAAAATCACTCCTTTCAATGCAAATTAAACTTCAAGACAAGATGAAATGAAGATTATAATTAATAAAATGAACTGAAATTCTAATCTATTGCAACATGAATTCAAGATTATTCTATTTAAACTATTGTGAAAATTGAAATTTATTCTAATTGGTATTGAATTGATAATTTTATTCTAATTGCAGAATGGAAATTGTGGTCCCAATTGCGAGGAACTGAAACATTCTAACTACTTTTTCAAATTTTAAATTGCTTCATAGAAAGAAATAAATTGAAACCAGACTTATTCAAAAAAATATTGAATTGAATTTTAACTTCAAATGATTACTACTGTGTGCAGTTATACTTTAAAATTTATTTATCCTATTGGGCTCCTGTGATTTGGAAGATTGGCATACCAAGTGAGAAGGAAACATCAAAATCAGTCTTTAGAGCTCTAGGACCTAGCCTTCCTAGTCTCAGAGAGGGATCTCTCAATTTTTTGCAAAGATATGACTTATTTCCTTGTAAAAGGTTGATTTTAGGCTAGTTATTAAGCATGAGTTTGTTTGATTGTTTGGTGGAACATGATGATCTATGCATCATAGATAGAAAAGGGAAATCTCTAAGTCATTGGGAAATGGATTCAAATAGAATTTATGACAAGTCAGTCAATAGATCAAAAGTATCAAAGAGAAAATCTAACTTGGCCAGTGGATCTACAAAGTCTTTCAGGTGGAATGAAATGGACATCAAAGGTTTAGAATGAAAAGTAGAACTAAGGGCAATTAAGAATCCTTAATTATATGTACTTCTCAACAAAGGGACTTAAAACATAATTTGAACATGAAGAGGTATTCCATAGACAGGGCTAACCATGAATTCTACAAATCACACTTCAGCAAATAACAATTTCAAGAAAAAAATTTCAAATGTAATCTAGGAGTCGAGGAACGCTCTGTTTCATCCAAAGATTTCACTTTCAAGGATAAGAAAACATTCAAGATTCAAAAATAATTGCATTCATAGAAGAGGGTACTCCTATACATCTTTGATTACAGCTATAAAGACCTTTAAAACAATTATCTTAGCAAGAACAAAGGGTATGATCAAAACATACCTCTTTGGCAGACTATAAACAATGGTACTTTAAAGAGAGACTTCAGAGACCGTTTTCAAGAGGCAGCAAGTAAGCAGGGAAAACCATAAATCATTCTTGAGACCAACTGTTTGAACTATTTCTGAAATAAACAAGAATAAGGGTTCAAGAGAGAAATTAAGAATTCTCTAGAATGCCTCAGTAGAAGAAAACATTAAGACAATGAAGAGTAAATAGAACTAAGGTGCTTTCAAAAGACATTTCTTAGTCTAAAATTTTTACTCTAATGTAATAAGAAATGATGAAATATAATGGAAAACAGGAAAAACATTAACAACTTAGAATACTTCACCAATATCCAAGCTCAGGGATCTAATGACAGAGCTTTCTCCATCAAAAAAAAGTCAAAAACATCTACAAGTTCTAGAACATCATTTTCCTTTTAAATTCTGCAGAGCTATGTATTACTTCAAAGAGTCATCAAAATCCCCCCCCATACAATGATTTCGAATGCAGTATTTATGCTGTGAATGATGAGGTGGAACTGATCTGGGGTCCAAGTGTTATTAATTACATATTAAATGCATCCTTGACCTTGAAAACTATGCAAGGAATAAGGTAGGAACATGTGTGCAACTACTTCTCTGTTTAATAACTTTGTCTTAACTTTCTAAGGATAAAACAGGTGAAAAATTTGACTTTGAGGCCTATCTTTAGCTTTACATTAATTTTCTTGACAACTTAAAATATCTTCTATTTATGCAATAACTGCCTCTGTTGATTTATTCGAGGTTGATTTTGGTCTAATTTTATGTTTGTTTAATCCATTAAACTCAGTAATCAAGCCTTTAACTCTGATTAGGCCTCTGATTTGGCTTTTAGGCCTTCTTTAATCATCTTCTGTCTTAATTACCTTACTTACTATTTTAATCTTCAATCTTTGTCCTTAACTCTTTGTCTTTATCCTTTATCTTTATGCTAATCCTCTCTTTTCTTTGATTTCTTTGATTAAGCCTTTAATCACTCTGTTTTCTTATTTGCAGGGGTTTCTTGTCATTTTGGAGGGTTTCTGTGATTGTATCGATGGCCATAAAGCATCGATGGGAACTTTGAATCAGACCCTTTATCCCATTCTTCATGCATTTGATCCTTGGATTTTCATCCAATAGACAAAAAGACACATAGATTGGCTGTGGGATGGCCTGCCAACTTCGGGCTGCCATTAAAACCTGTAAACAAAAAAAAATATTAAATAAACCCTACGTATTTTGGATAAAACTTTTTTGGAGGCTTTGGGAAGAGTCAGAGGAGCATTGAGGGATAAAAAAATATGCAGAGGGAAGGATTTCATGGACGGAGTTATGCAGAATAGGGGTAAATTTGAATATTGGCAGGATATAGTGGAGGTAGTTTCGGAAGACCACAAATGGTTTTCGCATAAGAAAAGGGTGGTAAGTGGTAATGGGTTTATCAAGCGTGAGACGGTTCATTTCTTGACACGTGGCTTCTGGAAAACCGATAGTTTCGTGTTGATTTCGGTGGTTAAAACGCGACATACAAATCCATGCGATATCGCATGTGAGCCATTGGATCTAGGGAAGCCAGATCCACAGCTAAGGTTAAACGTGATTGGGAAGATACACGGTAGAGGGAGAGAGGAGGAGGATAGGTGGCAAGCAGAGAGTGGAGCACGATGGCAAGGGAAGGAAGGTGGGCTAGAGAATGACATGTACAGCTCTATCGGGTAGTGGAGAAATCAACTGACGAGGTAGGAAGGGTGGAGAGGTGTGATGGTTAATGACCATTAAATGACAAGGATTAACGTCTAGGATCTATTACAGGGGGACCATGAAGGTATGAACCAATTTCCTGCCTTGTGCTTCTGTAGTGAATCTCAGACGTTCATATGATTTTCTATGCAGTCAACCAAGTCAACTGTGGGAGCACCTCTGGTGTTAACCCATGGATTAAAAATGCTCGCGGGTGAAATGGAAGGTTGGGGATGACCGTTGGATCAAGGCCAAGGGGTTAGATCTATGGCTGAGATGGCCAGATGGAAGGTAATGTGGGGTGGGGGTGAAAAGGGCCCACCTTTGAATTTTTAAAGGTTTTGGGAGTTAATAAGGTTTGGGTTATGAAAATAATAAGGGCGGAGGGGCAAAGAGAGAAGGGGGAGAAGTAAGGTCACATGGGAACAGAGGGAGTCGAGGCCTTAAGGAAAAAGGGCCGATAATTAACAGGTGGTCGGGCCCTCATGTCATATGAAGAAAAAGGGTGGAGGGTTAAGCCCACAGGGGTTTAAGGGCCATTTTTATGAAAAGTCAGAAAATAGGCTGAAAAGTGGGTTTTTAGCCCTTTTTTTGTGTTCCGATAAGTATAAAAAAGAGGTTTAAACCATTATAAAGGGGTTTTAATGGTTTAAAAGGGTTTTTTAGAGGAATGCAGGGTAAATGAGAAAGGAATAAAACCTTTTTTGCAGGGGGAAAATGACTGTTTTCATAAGTGAAAATGAGTGAAAATGGGAAGATATGATGGAGGTGAAAAAATGGGAAATATAACCTGAAAACAATTTCTTTTTGAGATGGCGAGATAACTTGGAGGATTTAAGTGAAGATATTCAGTGAATTGATAGACTTAGGATAATGAAGGCTATGATATTTCTAGAACTCACAATGTTTCTGCAATATTGTTTCTAGAAATATGGGATTGTCAACTTAGTCATCTTTGGATAAGATAAAAATTATTGATGACTAACATTGGCTCCACTTGGGGAGGACAACTATCCTTTTAGGTGTCCAAAACCTCAGAAAATAAGTCTTTGAGTTTCAACAGACCAGTGCATTATCCATTGGGAAAATTTTCTTTGTTTTCTTACTGATTTTCTTTGCATTTTGACAATTATTCAATGACCAGCAGCATGAAAAATCTTTTAAATAGCATCTCTACCTACCCAATCTTACTTGTCTTAGCATTTCTTCTTCTTCCTTTGAGTGCATTTGAACTAGAAAACTCTTTGAAATTTTATTTTTGAAAACAGAAATAAAGTATCTAATCCTATCCTTATTTCTTCCAAGAGTCCAGATTAAACTGTTCAACTCTTTATTTCTCTACCTAACTATCTATCTGTCAAGATTAGGCTATTTGACAGATTTTATTCCCTATTTCTAAGACAAAAAATTTAAACACAGTCAAATCAGGATTAGACTATCTGATTTGCTATGGTGTCTATGGTTGTATGTACAAGCTGCACATAGAATTTATTTGCAGAAAATTAAAACAAAATTGTGAAGGCTTATGATCTGAAAATTAAGAACATCCTTCTTTCTTTCTTTGGCTCAAGTTTGATCCTTTTGGAACCATTTCTCTTTTCTTTTCTTTGTTCAGATTTTAATCTTGTTAGAACCATTCTTTCTCTATCCTAATCTATTCTACTAATAAGCCAGGATTACACTGTTTGGAAAATCTGTTTTCACTAACCTATCAGCACAAAATTGAAATTTACTTAGTCATGATTAGGTTGTTGACTAAATAATAGTTCCTTTTTCAAGCAGTGACATTTAGACATGCACACTTTCAGATTTTTCCTCTTTTTGGTATGGGGCTATACCTCTTTTGAATCTAACCCATTTTTATTTTCTTTTATTTTTTTGTACTTTTATGATTTATTTTCAAATGGATTATGTACAATGAATAAAAACTTCGAAGCTAAGACTCTTGACAAAAGTAGTGCTTAAGCATGCTGCCATTGATAGGACCTCCAAATAAATCTTTTCCACTCAGATCTTGTAGAAATAATGCATTATGATCTCTGATAGAAAGAATAATGTAGGGCCCTTTCCACAGATTCTCAAATTTGCCATGTTTTCCCTTTTCTTCCCTTCTAGAATCCCAGTTTAGAACTATATTTCCAACTTGGAAATCATTTTCTTTAGTTCTCTTGTCAAATAATTTCTTGATACTCTCTTGGACTATTTGTGTTCTCTTGTACACTTCCTCTCTGGATTGTTGTAAATGAATGGTCTGATTGATCCTTCTCTGCATATCATTTTCTTCAGTTTGTACTTCTTGAAGGAGTTTTATGACAGGAACTCCTAAAGTTTTTGGGAAGACTACATCCATGCCATAAACCAACTGATAGGGGGACATATTTATTGACTTTTTTGTGGTTAATATATCAGCCCATAAAGCATGAATAAGCTTACTATGCCATGATTTCTGATTCTTCTCCAACAATATTTTAATAATATTAACAAGGCTTTTGTTGGAGGATTCAACTAATCCATTTCCTTGAGGATAGTAGGCAGTGGAATGACCCAAAGTAATATGATACTTATGGCAAAATTCAATCACTCTTTTAGATTTGAAGGCAGCAACATTTTCTGTGATAATTTTTCTAGGACAACCAAATATGGATAGTATGTTGGTTTCAAGGAACTTGATAATGATAGAGTTAGTAGCATTCCTAGAAATTATGGCTTCTATCCACTTGGTAAAATAATCAGTGGTAGTGAGGATCCATTTATGTTGGGCTGATGAAGATGGGTGGATTTCCCTAATGAAGTCCAAGCCCCATTTTTGAAAGGGAGCCTCAACACTGATGTGATGTAAGGGTAAAGGAAGGAGTTTCCTTTTTCCATAAAAAAATTGACACTTATGGCAAGACATGACAAGTTTCTGAGTGTCTGGAAAAAGGGTGAGCCAATAGTAACCATATATGAGGATTTTATTTGCTGTAGTCTTCCAATAAATATGTCCTCCACATTCTCCATCATGTAGCTCATGCATGATTTTTCCTGCATCAATATCAAGCAAACATTTATGCAATATACCAAAAAAAAATTTCCAATATAAAACGTCATATAATATGCAATAATTTAAAGCCTTCTGCTTCAAAAATATAGCTTTAGTTTTAGATAGAGAAGGAGGGGTATTTAGATAAAGCAACACATATATGATATCAACATACCAAGGTGAATTCACAAAATTTTCTTCAATAAATGGAGCTTTGAATTCTTCTGTTTCTTCCAAAACATCAACCATATTCGTATATAGTTCTTGGAAGTTTGACTCAACCATGAGTTTTGCTAATCCCCTCCCTTTGATTAGTTTGGTGGGCTTGATTTCTAAGTCATATTCTAGAATAGTAGCAATCCATTTCCCCCTTTTACCATTAGGGTCTTGACTTAGAATATCTTTGACAATAGTATGTGCGACAAAATAAATGATGTGAGAATGCAAAATGTAGACTCTAAAGTCTTTCAATGCTTTTACCAAGACTAAGGCTTGTTTCTCCATGATGTTATACTTGAGTGGAGCATCTCTCAATGCCCTACTAAAAAATGATATTGGTTTTTCTTGCCCCATAGTGTTATTTTGTAGTAAAACTACAACTATTGTATGTTCAAACACAAAAGAAAAGATGTATAAATCTTTGGTGAAATTAGGACTTATAAGACCTGGTGTTTGAGTAAGAGCTTGTTTCACTAGTTCAAATGACTATTTAGATTGTATTGTCCATTTAACACCTATTTCTTTCTTAAGCATGTTTTTGATATTTCTTAATAGCTCAGCAAGGTTGGGGATGAATCTCCTTAAAAAAATTATCTTCCAAATGAAAGATTGTAATTCTTTGAGGTTTCTAGGATGGCTGGTTTTCAATATGCCATCAATCATTTTAGGGTCTACTTTGATTCCCTCTTCAGAAATTATGTGGCCAAGAATCTTTCCTTCTCAGAGACCAAAGAGTGTCGGGATTCAAAGATAAGCCATATTTCCTACATTTCTCAAAAACTTTCTTTACATGAATCAAATGTTCTTCATCGGTTTTGGAGAAAATAGTAATGTCATCAAGGTATATGATTATAAATAGCCTATGTCTTCTGAGAAGGCTATATCCATGGCCCTTTGGAAGGTGGCCCCTACATTCATCAAACCAAATGGAATTTTGACATACATGAATGTGCCCCAAGGTGTAGTAAAAGCATTTTTATGTTGATCACATGGGAGTACTAACACCTGATTGTAACCTGAGAACCCATCCAACAGTGAAATTATTTTAAACCCAACCACCCTTTGAAGTATATGATCCATTTTTGGCAAGGGGTAGTTATCTTAGATTCCTGAAGTCAATGCAGAGCCTAATTTCCCCAGTATTTTTCCTAATAGATACTAAGTTGGAAACCCACTCTGAATACCTCAGGAGAACTATGATCCCAACATCATACATTTTCTTAATCTCTTTCTCAACTAAAGGCAATAAAATAGCGTTTATCCTTCTGAGTTTTTGTTTGAAAGGTTTCTGATTTTCCTTAAGAGTAATTTTGTGTTGAATGATGATGGTATCATACGATTTTAGATCCTTGTATCCCCATGCAAACACATCTCTAAATTATTTGAAAAGTTCTATGTATTTCTGTTTGATATGAGATGGAAGAGTGATGGATAGCTTGATCATTTTGGGTTCTGCTAGGCTGCCTATGTTATGTTCTTCTATGTTTGTTTCTATAGGCTCCATTATTGGTTCTTTGGCTACATCATTAAAGTCAAATAATTGTTCCAATGGTGCAAGGCCTCTTGGTATAGTATCACCTTTGCATTGTAAAACCTCCAGGTCTTTCTGGTCTAAATTGTTAATTATTTTTGCTTTAAAAGGGTGTTCAAAATGGTTTATATCAGCAGAAAAGGGCAGCACTCTTTCAGGGATTTGTTCTTTATTTAGACAGTTTTCCTCATGGCTTGAAGTAAATGTTGGTATGGAAAATTCATTTTTTGATTACAGAAAATCATCTATGTGTTTATCTCCTTCAAACACTTGCCAATAATCTTCATTGTCAGGTATTGCAGGTTTTTTTTTTACCTTTATATCAAATTGTTCATTTATATGTGGTATTTGGCAATTACTAGCAGCAAAGGCAAGTTAATTTGCTAGATGATTTTGAGCTCTTGGGATGAAAATGAGTTCATATTTTTCAAATTCTTTTAGAAGATCAAGGGCAGAATTTCTATATTCTCTGATTTTTGGGTTTTTGGTTGAATATTCCCCTTTAATCTGTCTGATGATTACCTTGGAATCTCCTTGGATTGATATTTTCTTAGCTCCTAAATATTTGAGTAAGTGTAGGCCAATAAGGGGGGATTCATATTCAGTAATGTTATTTCTGCATGGAAAACCCAGTTTATAGGAAAATCCTTTGTTTGTATTCTATATCTATACACTAGCCCCTGAACTTAATTTGCTACAATAACCGTCAAAGTTTATTTTCCAAGGTACTTCAATCTCATTTTCATTTTCTTTCTGTTGTTCAAGGCTGTTAAAGTTTGAACCGTTTTGTGCTTGAATTGAAGACAGATTTGACTATTCTGGTAGACTAAATTATTCTTTGTTTTCCTTTTCTTGTTGGCTGATTTCATCTTCATTATATAATATAAAGGAATCCAATTCTGAATGAATAGAGTAAACAGGAGTATTGTTTGGTCTATCTATTTTACTCACCATCTATTTCATATGAGACTCCCTATATAGTCTTCTAGTTTCATTAAAGACTGGGATGGTGGCATAGGACATGTCCATTTGGAGGCTCCCTTGAAGTTTGGCTCCCCATGATCTAGATAAAAGCATGCCATATTTAGGGGGGTGTCAGCTACTACTATGTCCATGGCTATACCTTTAGCAGGAGTCTGTGCTAAATTGACACATAAATCTTCGATTAGGCCCAAGCATTTGACCCTGCTTGAATCGAAGCAATATAGATCTTTATATGGTTTAGTAATTTCCAAGCCTAGGCTTTCCATTACTACTCTGGGCATAAGATTGTGAGCAGCACCTAAGTCTAGCATGACATTGTGAAATATTATGTTATGTATATTTAGGCTGACATAGAAGGGAGGGACAACCCCTTCTTGATATTCTCCTTCAACTTCAGGACCAAACAATAATTCTGGTTTATCATCTGTCAAGTTTAAAGTATTAGTGTCACTGCCTATATTGAAAGCTTTTAGAACTTGATTTTTATATACATCCCGAGTTACTTGTTCAGCTAAGGGTATGGTGATTTTGATCTTGGAAATTTCCCCTTCAAGGCTAAAAGGAACTATTGTTCTTGACATATTTACATATGTTTTGTCATTTACAACTCTTTCAGCAATTCTGATTTGCTGAACTTTATTTGGACTGTTATTTGGGACAGATTTGTTAGGGCCACTAGAAGAAGTAATAGGGAAGCTTTGTTTAACACTTTGCTGACTGTTTTTGTCTTTATTTAGATCAGTTTTCTTGGCCATAGTGTTGGTGTTATTGGTTATCTTCTTAGGTTGATTTTTTGAAGTTTTCCTAACAGCAGTACTAGTGTTTTTGTCATTAGAAATCTCTGGGCTCCCTTTGTTTCTAATATTATATTGTTTTTGTACCTCCATGATTGAATTTTCAAACCCCAATCTATAATCTTCAGAATCTTCATGGTTTTTTTCAGTTTTTTCTGAGGAAAAGAGTCCTTGTTCTTCCTCAGTGAGAAAAACATCTGTCTCACTGTCAGATTCTATCAAGTTTACATGATTTTCTTCCAACCTTTCAAGTTCCCTTTTTTCTTCTTCATCAATATAGTTTTGTTGAAAGGGAGACCTAATTTGTTGGTCATTATCTCTTTCCCTATCTTGATTAGGGTCTCTTCTGAAATTTGGGTTTCTATTTCTGTTTTGGGGGTCATTTTGATTCTCTCTAGGAGGCACTCTATCATTTAGATTTATCTTTTCAAGAATTTTCTCCATTACCTTCACTAAGTTATCATTTTTAGTATCTACTGATGAGGTTGGTGCCATTGTATCATCCTTGTATGTGACTCTTTTCTCTACTTTTAACCTAGCTATCTTCTCATTCCATTTTGCTTCTACAATTAAGGCTCCCCTCTACATATCTTCTAAATTTGAGGGATCTCTTTCTCTTAGCTGGTAGGCCATTTCAGGATCAAATCCCTCTAGAAATTTAGCCAAGGCTAAGCCTAATGGAGGTTTCATGTCTGGGGGAAGTGCATTATAAATACTATTGAATCTAGTGCAATAATCTTGGACACTTTCCCCAATGTTTCTTTTGAGGTTGGTATATTTTGAAAGTATTTGGAGAGGGTTCTTCCTAATTTCCCATTTATTTATTAATTTTTGATATAAAGAAGGAAGATCATTAATGTTCTGAGGAGCTAAGCCTTTAAACAATTTTTTGGCTTCTCCTCCTAAATTTTGGGCAAAGATTCTCATATTAATGGTCTCTTCTTCTATTTCCATATAATAAAAGGCATCATTCATCTTATCTACGTGATGTTGAGCAATAGTAGGCTCATTTCCAGTGAAATGGGGAATTTTGGATTGAATTAATTGGGTAAAGGAACCAAAGGTTGTGGTAATACTAGTGGAGCATACCATGCTGCCATGATAGGAAATAATGGGGTATTTACAAGAAGTGGATTAACAAGAGGGAAAGTGGGCTGAAATGGGGTTTTTTGAATAGTGGATTTGTGGATAGGAGTGGAAGAAACACTTGGGCCAACAAACTGATGATATCAGATCTGTTATGGAAGGAGTTGAAATGATGGAGAAGCTGAGAGTCAGGTGGATTAGAAGGTGAAGCTTCTCTACTAAAGCTCTGTTGCAAATCTGTTGTTTCAAAGTCAGTTTGGTTTAAGTCACTTTGAGATTTATTTCTAAATAGGTTCTTTGTGTGAGGTAAGTCAAAGTGAGGATCTTTTAAGACTGTAAGATTTTCAAGGACAGATCTTGTTCTTGGGATAGTCCTATTAGTAGTTGGTTTTCTAGATCTAGAAGTTTGCCAAAAAATCCTCTCTAGATTTTCAACTATGGTAGGAGTGTTAGGATCTGGATGGGATCTAGTATTGACCCTATGTGAAGCCAAATTTTAGTTTCCAAAATTTAGAGAAGTTGAGGTTTTTTAGGACTGTTTTCCAAAAAATTTCCTCTCACAGTGATTTCTATAATAGGGAACTAGGTTTCTAAACTTTCTCAGGGCTTGTTAACACAGTCCTAAGGAAATCTGGAAATATAGAGAAGTAATAGGCCTACTGGGGCTAGTGGAGTCGCCAGGTGGAAATTTTTAGCTTTTCTGAAGGTAAAATGTTTTATGGTCAACCACCAATGATTTATTTAAAAACCAATCTGAAATGTTTTGGGTTTTTTCTGAGTTTTTATAAGGTTCTATGGTTGTGAGAGTGGCCTATACTTGATTCAACACTTAGCTAAGGTGATGAAACAAACATAGTCTACTCTATGGCTTATTAGCTAATCTTCTGTAGTAATTGAAGGACTAAAGAGCCTATAATATCTTGCTAGGCAACTATGAACTCAGAGGTCCGATCGTGATCACTATTATGTTGGGTCCAGTGATTTGGCATATTGGCATACCAAGTGACAAGGCAACATCAAAACCAGTCTTTAGAGCTCTAGGACCTAGCCTTCCTAGTCTCAGAGAGGGATCTCTCAATTGTTTGCAAAGATATGACTTGTTTTCTTGTAAAAGGTTTATTTTAGGCTAGTTATTAAGCATGATTTTGTTTGATTTTTTGGTGGAACATGATGATCTAGGCAGCATAGATAGAAAATTGAAATATCTAAGTCATTGGGAAATGGAGTCAAATAGAAGTTATGACAAGTTAGTCAATAGATCAGAGGTATCAAAGGGAAAATCTAACTTGGCCAGTGGATCTAGAAAGTCTTTCAGGTGGAATGAAATGGACATCAAAGGTTTAGAATGAAAAGTAGAACTAAGGGCAATTAGGAATCCTGAATTATATGTACTTCTCTACAAAGGGACTTAAAACATCATTTGAAAATGAAGAGGTATTCCATAGACAGGGCTAACCATGAATTCTACAAATCACACTTCAGCAAATAACAATTTCAAGACAAAATTTTCAAATGAAATATAGGAGTCGAGGAACACTCAGTTTCATCCAAAGATTTCACTTCCAAGGATAAGAAAATATTCAAGATTCACAAATAACTGCATTCATAGAAGAGGGAACTCCTAGGCATCTTTGATTACAGCTATAAATACCTTTAAAACAATTATCTCAACAAGAACAAAGGGTATGATCAAACCAGACCTATTTGGCAGACTGTAAACAATGGTACTTTAAAGGGAGACTTCAGAAACATTTTTCAAGAGGCAGCAAGTAAGTAGGGAAAACGATAAATCATTCTTGAGACCAAATGTTTGAAATTTTTCTGAAATAAACAAGCATAAGGGTTGAAGAGAGAAATTAAGAATTATGTAGAATGCCTTAACAGAAGAAAACACTAAGACAATGAAGAGTAAACAGAACTAAGGTGCTTTCAAAAGACATTTCTTAGTCTAAAATTTTTACTCTACTGTAATAAGAAATGATGAAACAAAATGGAAAATAGGAAAAACATTAACAAATTAGAATACTTCACCAACAGCCAAGCTCAGGGATCCAATGACAGAGCTTTCTCCATCAACAAACAGGTAAAAAACATCTACAGGTTCCAGAACATCAATTTCCTTTTAAATTCAACAGAGCTATGTATTACTTCAAAGAGTCATCAAAATGCCCCCCATACAATGATTTCGAATGCAGTATTTATGTTGCAAATGAGGAGGTGGAACTGATCTAGGGTACAAGTGTTATTAATTACAGAGGAAATGCATCCCTAACCTTGAAAACCATGCACTTCATAAGGTAGGAACATGTGAGCAACTACTTCTCTGTTTAATAACTTTGTCTTAACTTTCTAAGGATTAAATAGGTGAAAATTTTGACTTTGAGGCCTATCTTTATCTTTACGTTAACTGTCTTGACAACTTAAAATATCTTTTGTTTATGCAATAACTGCCAATTTTACCTTTAGGACATAAAGTAGGTCACAGGTGGCAGTTATATTTCTTGGATGAATAACTGCCTCTGTTGATTTATTCAAGGCTGCTTTTGCTCTAATTTTATCTTTGTTTAATCCATTAGACTCAGTAATCAATCCTTTAACTCTGATTAGGTCTCTGATTTGGATTTTCGGCCTTCTTTAATCATCTTTTGTCTTAATTACCTTACTAAATACTTTAATATTCAATATTTGTCCTTAACTCTTTGTCTTTATCCTTTATATTTATGTTAATCCTCAATTTTCTTTGATTTCTTCGATTAAGCCTTTAATCACTCTGTTTTCTTGTTTGCATGGGTTTCTTGGCATTTTGGAGGGTTTCTGTGATTGAATTGATGGACATAAAGCATAGATGGGAGCTTTGAATCAGAACCTTTATCCCATTATTCATGCATTTTTTCCTTGGATCATCATCTAATAGACAAAAAGCCACTTAGATTGGGTGTGGGATGGCCTGCAAACTTCGGGCCACCATTAAAACCTGAAAACAAACAAAAATATTAAATAAACCCTACGTATTTTGGATAAAACTGCTTCGGAGGCATTGGGAGGTGTCAGAGGATCACTGAGGGAGAAAACAATATGTAGAGGGAAGGATTTAATGGATGAATTTATACAGAACAGGGGTAAATTTGAATATTGGTGCGAAATAGTGGGGGCGGTTTCAGAAAACCACAAATGGTTTTCACGTAACCAAAGGGTGGTAAGCGATAATGGGTTTATCGAGCGTGATACAGTTCATTGCTCGACACGTGGCTTCTACAAAACTGGAAGTTTCACATTGATTTGGGTGGTTAAACCATGACATACAAATCCGTGCGATATCACATGTGAGCTGTTGGATCTGGGGAAGAGAGATCCACGACTGAGGTTAAACGCGATCAATAAGATACACGGTAGAGGGGGAGAGGAGGAGGATAGGTGGCAAGCAGAGAGTGGAGCACGATGGCATGGGGAGGAAGGTGGGCTAGAGGATGCCATGTACAACTCTGTTGGGTAGCGGAGAAATCAACTGACGAGGTAGGAAGGGTGGAGAGGTGTGATGGTTGATGACCGTTGGATGACAAGGATCAACGACTAGGATCTGTTGCGGGGGGACCATGAAGGTATGGACCAATTTCCTGCCTTGTGCTTCTGTAGTGAATCTCAGCTGTTCATCTGAGTTTCTATGTAGTCAACCAAGTTAAATTCGGGAGCACCTCTGGTGTTAACCCGTGGATTAAAAATGCTTGCGGGTGAAATGGAAGGTTGGGGATGACCGTTGGATCGAGGACAAGGGGTTAGATCTATGGCTTAGATGGCCCAAGAGAAGGTAAGGCAGGGTGGGTGAGAAAAGGGCCCACCTTTGAATTCTTAAAGATTTTGGGAGTTAATAAGGTTTGGGGTATGAAAATAATAAGGGTGGAGGGGTAAAGAGAGAAGGGGGAGAAGTAAGGTCACATGGGAGCAGAGGGAGTCAGGGCTTTAAGGAAAAGGCACCAAGGGTTAATAGGTGGTCAAGCCCTCGGGTCATATGAAGAAAAAGGGTGGAGGGTTAAGCCCGTAGGGGTTTAAGGCCCATTTTTATGAAAAGTCAGAAAATAGGCTGAAAAGTGGGGTTTTAGCCCTTTTTTGGTGTTCCGATAAGTATAAAAAGGAGGTTTAAACTATTATAAAGGGGTTTTAATGGTTTAAAATTGTTTTTAAAGGAATGGAGGGTAAATTAGAAAGGAAGAAAACCTTTTTTCAGGGGGGAAATTACTGTTTGGATAGGTGAAAATGAGTGAAAATGGGAAGATATGATGGAGGTGAAAAAATGGGAAATATAGCTTGGAAACAATTTATTTTTGAGATGGCAGGATAACTTGGAGGATTTAAGTGAAGATATTCAGTGAATTGATAGACTTAGGATAATGAAGGCTGTGAGATTTCTAAAACTCTCAATGTTTCTGCAATATTGTTTCTAGAAATCTGGGATTGTCAACTTAGTCATATTTGGATAAGATCAAAATTATTGATGACTAACATATCCATCATTCATGAAATCACTAAAAAAAAAGAATCTAAACTACTGAATGAAAATTTTTAATGGAATGAACTAAGGAAATCAAATACTTTTGTATTTTATGAGTGCTCAGTTATTTAGCCTTAAAATTGCCTTCTCTTTTGCAAACCTTCACTTCATTTCATCATTATTTTATCACTTCATAAGCCTAAAATCAATGAAGAATGATTAGGATTGCTTAAAGGTTACATGAAATTGATTAACATATTGTATTTTCATGATTTTGCTATTTTAACAATTTTCTACGCCACAAAATAGCTACAGAATGCAGACATTCCGTAGCTGACCGGCGATTCTGCAGCTGTTTTACAGTTTGAGTGGGTTCCAGGTGTCGTCTGAAGGAAAACCGCATATGGGCATATTCCACGTCATGTCTACATGGTCTGTTGCTCACCATGAAGGAAGAAACGAATTCTGTGTGTGGCTATGCACGTGGAAACCAAAATCAAGAGGTTGACTTCTAATAGGACTGTCTCAGTCCAGCTGTCTACAGCAAAAGTACGCAGCCTTCAATAAGATTTTTAATTTGAATAGGAGTGGGAAAGACAGTAATCCTTATGTTATCTCAAGTTCTGTTATGTAATTTCATTATAAATATGACTTGGGAGACCAAGCAACGCTGGTTAGATTTTGGTTAGTTTTTGGCTTCTGCCACAGAACCGTGAATACTCTGTTTTAAGTATTTTTCTCCTTTAATGAAAAAGCATCATTCTGCTGCATGAGCTGAGTCGATTTTGAGTTAGAATACGTGCTACCAGGTGGTGGAGGGCCCCTACCTCCTGTGCAGCTCTGTTTTCATAATTTAGATAAGTGTTTTAGCTCTGTTTTCATACGTATTTACTTTCAGTCTTCTGTTTATGTTTCAATTGCATTAGATAGTACAGCCAGACTTGTTTTTGTAATATGAAATAGACTAGTTGCATGATTAATTTAGTCATAACACTCCGGAGGTAGAATGCATATGGTTCAGCTTTGTCCTTTCTTTTCAAGTATGATAATGGCTCTTTAGTTTGATATTGTTCATTGTAGATTAATAGCATCTTAGTTTAGTTTTAACTCATTGCTTTAACACTTCAAGTTTAGTTGTTGTCCATTGTAGCTTACTTTGTCTTAGTTGATAAATTCAATCTCACAGGCTTAATTATTTACAAAACTTCTTTTGTTCAAAATTCATACTCATACACAATTATCTGGACAGAAGATAGTATTATTATAAGGTCTGGAGTATTTTGCAGCTTCTTTATCATTTCACAAACAAGCCTCTTTCTCAAAAGACTCTTTTTGAAAGGAAATCTTTATAACTTTGAAAATGTTGGTCATGTTGGTGGGCGGTGGCTGGTGTCATTTAGAGGGACAGCCTCATAAGAGTAGAGTCTTTATACCTCACCTCACCACATCATGGCTACCATCATGAATAAGGATATTAACCATTTGTAAGTTATCTATTTGTTAGTGTTTAGAGAAAACTTCCTTCCTTAGCTTATTCATTTTCAGTCCATTTAATTCATGTGTGAGATTTAATCAAAGTGTTAATCAAACTAAAATTAACATTGGTTATAGAATCATGAATTAGACTCTGTTTTGTTTGGCCTTTGCATTTGTTCATCTGTAGTTATTTACTTTCTGTTTTTAATCCGTGCGTTTCTACATTTAGCACTTAGTTACCACCAAAAATAAACCATAAATAAAAAACATAAACACTAAACACAACGAAGTGATAGATACTGAGGCATATAGTGCACCACACTTGGCCTTGACTCGGCCACCTGGTTGACAATTAAATGAGCTCAATTTAGGAGACTAGATTGAGACACAACATTTTGGCGCCGTTGCCGGGGAAGTGTAACTAGGTATCCTGATTTCCTACATCCACAAAAAAAAAAAAAAAAACAAAAAACAAAAAACAAAACAAAACAAAACAAAACAAAAAAACAAAAACAAAAACAAAAACTTCAATCACCTACCACACCCACTATATCATGTGGTGCAGTAAGAGCCACACATCCACATCATGAATTCATATTTTTGCAGGTAGAAGAAGAGGTGATAAAGCAGGTTGAAGAAATGGATGGAGATGATGACAATGAGGAAGATCCTTTGGATTTCCCATTCAAGAAACTGATATCAATATTCAAATGAAGAACATCCATCCATCTGTACTTCCTAACTTCAAAGGTATGAGATCAGAAGACCCGGAAACCTTTCTTTTTGAATTTGAAATAATTTGTAGATCTTATGGCTATTCATTGCACATTCAAAAATTGAATTTGTTTCCGGCAACAGTGAAGGATAGAGCTCTTAGATGGTTCATGACTTTAGGAACAAATTCTATAAGGACATGGGATGATATGAAAAGAGTATTTTTGGAAAAATATAAAGGTTATTGCATGCACCATGACCTTATAAATGAAGTCTTTAAGATGAACCAAAAAGAGGATGAAAGCCTAGAAGATTTAGTGGAGAGATTTACTTATAATATCAAAAGATCTAAATTGCATAATTTAGGATCAGATGCATTAAAAACTCTCCTAATAAATGCTATAAAGGATGAATGGATTTATCTTCTTAATCTTGTGGGAAAAGGAGATGTTTATCGATTGTCATTTCAAGAAATTTGTGAACTATGCAAGAACATATCAAGAGGAAAAGCAAAGTGTGTAAGGTCCCCTCAAGATCCATTTATGGCAAAAGTAAGTAAGTCAACATCAGGATTGGTAAGTCAAACTGAACCTAACAATTTGCTAAACATTCTTGGTAATTTAAATGAACAAAATGATATGCTAAGAATACAAAACAAGCAAAAAGTTGCTTCATTTATATTTTGCCCTAAATGTAGAAAGAAACATGCTTTGCATGAATGTCCACCTGATAACATTAAAATTTGTAAAATTTGTGCAGGATCACATACTACTGAAGATTGCCCATCATTACCAGGGTTGAAGGCAATTTACCAGAAGGATAATGGAGCAAATCAAGCACAAGAGAAACTTTGTCATGTAGCTCCAAGAGGACTATGGCAGCCTCATCAACCCAATATGATGCAATATCCTTATGCACAGTATCAAGGTTATGCACAACAACCTCAAGGTAATTGGAGAACACCCTTGCCTTGGCAACCTTGGCCATCTCAATCCCAACCTCAAAACCAACCTTGGAAACCTTTGCCATCTCAATCCCAACTTCAAAACCAATCTTGGCAACAAAGTTGGCAAATGCCTTATAAAGGAAATCCACCATATCCTCAATCTTTCCCTCTCTATCCTCAATACCATCATCAATGTTATTCATACCATTTGCCTCCACTACAACATCAATATCACCCTCATTTTACCTCAATTCAACCTTTTCCATTACCATCCACACAAACACCCCAAAGATTCCCCACTCCACTACCTCCACAACCATTTCATATCCCCAACAATAAAGCACCTCAATCAACTTACAAATCTGAGGTATTGCAAAATGATTCACCAGCTGTCATTGAAGAACAACAACCAGCAGAAGAAGACTCAAATAAGGTCCAAGAATCAGGGATGTCTATTGATAAAGAGGAGATATTGGAACCAGAGATTGAAAAGTCTCATGAATGCCTATCACTAGATTCTATGAATGAAGATCATATCTCCGAAGACTTGCATTTCATGATAGAGGAAAGACAAGGAAGACAAGATTACATTGAATCTTGGTTCAATTCAGTCATTGGATTCCAATGCTCAATTATTCAATATCTTCTGAGATCATCTAAATCAAGACAGTTGGCATCTCATATACAGGTACATATCAAAGAGTGTCTTTCAAACCTGCATATGAGTTCATCTATCATCTTGTTACAGACATGGTTCCACTGGAAGTATTCATATACTTGAACAAGATTTTCTTTTTCAAGTAGAGTAGGACATAAAAAAAAAAAAGAAAAAAAAAAGGAAAAAGAAAAAAAAAGGAAAAAAAAAAGAGTAAAGAGAAAAATAAGTCCTATTGTGAAAACCAGCTTGCTGGCGCAATTGGACATGAGCTTTGTTTGAAAACCAGGCAACTGGCGGGCAAAGTTCACAATAAGTTCTGCAATTTTATGATGGTTTCAATCTTTCATGGTTCTTCAAATCATTCTTGGTTCTATGCTCGAGTTGGATGATGTGGAATTCCTTAAGGTCCACCTTCCAACAGATCTTGTCCCATCGACCTCAACACTTTATCTAGGATCAAGATTAGAGATTATTTGAAGTGCCTTGGAGCTTGCATTCATCAATGGAAAGCCTCCTCGTTGATAACAATGGGAATACAACAATGTCTCTTGATTGTCAAATCTTGCAGGCGACTCGACTTCGACACATTCATTCGTCCCTGTCAAGATGCACTGAGGTACCTTGACACTCATTTACATTATCGGTGAGTTGTCTCGTATTGGTTAACGATTTTCATTATTGATCGGTAATCCAATGATTTCTTCCCATGCTCGACTTCGACACATTTATTCGCATGGTAAGAATTGTACCATGAATGTTGGCTTTGATGAAGACTAATGGTTTTATGGAATCAACGACAAATTGCAGCAGTGAATTTTATTAGTTTCTTGTAGCAGCATGTTCATCTTTTTGTCAATTCAATAACAGCTGCGAAAAGTGGCAGTTTCTGCAGCTATTGCTGTAGCAGCCTGTTCTTGTTTTTTTTGCAACTTTTTCCAGAAGGCAGTTTTGGTGCAATTTTTGCAAGAGATTGGAGCAGAAATAAAAAATTCTGAGCTTCTGGGTTTTCTCAGAATATGATAAATTGAGTAAGGCGCGGACAGAATTTGAAAAAAAAGCAATTTTTAAGGGCATTTCAGAAGGGTTTTTCAGGCAGATTCTCACTTTTCAGCATTTTGGACAGATTAGGACAGATTTGAGTGTTTTTGCACAGCAGCACCTTTTCTTCATCAAAATGAAATTCTGGAAGCATGTGGCAGTAGAGAAGGTAAAAATACACAGTTTCCCATTGGAATCACTCAATTTGGCCTTAAAATGAGTCCGTGACGTACTTTTTTGTTGCAAAATTGGGCAAAATGAAGGGTGAAACAGGGCAGAAATTGATTTTGTCATAACTTTCAAACCGTGCATCCGTTGGTCTTGAAATTTTTATGGTAAATGCATTGAGGTAGGGTGAATAAACACAGAAAATTTCAGAAAATTTCAGTGTGTATTTTTCAAGAAATTGGCCACTTTCACCTACAGCCATTTCTCATTTTCCGGGAGATCCGTGTAACCAATGGCAGAGATTTTTCGTCGGAAGATGCATAATAATATTGGTGACAACCTCAGAAAATTTCAGGGAAGTCTGATGTACCATTTGAGAGAAATTCCAAAATTCATTTCATTCTACAATCCACTCCATCTCACTCCATTTTCACTCCATCTCATGCCATTTCCATTTCATTTCACAAGTCCTATTCCACTTTCACTCCATCTCATGCCATTTTCATTCCATTTCACAAGTCATACTCCACTTTCACTCCATTACATTTTACATCCATCTTCCATATTCATACTTCATTTCTTCTTACAGATTGCATGTTGCAGCCACATCTTAATCAGCAGTTCTGACATGATTGTACAGCCTACAAAGAGATGATGATTACAGGAAATTGAAGGATTATGTTTTGAAGACCAA
Organism: Pinus albicaulis; assembly: GCA_034641835.2. Taxonomy (NCBI): domain Eukaryota; kingdom Viridiplantae; phylum Streptophyta; class Pinopsida; order Pinales; family Pinaceae; genus Pinus; species Pinus albicaulis. Next base: position 866,737,342 of record CM076576.1, on the reverse strand, counting down.
TATGCTCAAAGAGGACCAAAGGAACAGCATCAAGCACAGCAATTAACAAGGTCAAAATTCTGAGGTAAATTGTGAAAATTATTTTAATAGCAAAAAGTCAAAACATGAAATAGATACAATGTGTATAATCATGTGTTTCCTAAACAACCTATCATTCGAATTGATTAGCCATATCCCTTATCCAACATTCCATATCTCACCACAAGGTCATCATAAATTCTCCATCAGATCCATAACCACTTCATTTTCCCTTATACCTTAATCACCTCCATCCATTCACTTCCATTACACTTTGTAGCCAATCCATATCTAAGTGCAAAAAGGTAATTCTAAGGGTGAAGCATCATTCTTCAACTAATCCATCTTCAGACACAGAGATACAGTTTCAAAATAAAGCATCATACTCTGTAGTCAATCTAGCTTCAAGCATAGAAAAGTAATTCTGAAAGGAAGATAATCTGCACAAAGGAGGAATGTGGCTAATTGTCAGGACACAATCAGTTGAAGTCAATTATTTGGAAGGATATCCACAAGTCAAGGAGCTACTACAATAAGAAGAGAGGCTAAATTTTATAGAGAAATTTGATGGCTTCCATAAGGAGATTACAAAATCTTTTGTCAAATCTTTTGATGGAGCAGAAGAAGAGAAACTGACATGGTTATTGAAAATAAACTTGACACTCCACTACAAGAGGAAGATGAAGAACTAATTTCTGAAATGTTAACAGAAATTAGAAAATAGATTAGGGCCAAAAGAAGAAGAAAGATAACGTTGGATGTTTTAACAGAGGTTTCAAAGCATATGGAATAAGTTTTGATGAAATTGCATGAGGACATGCAATAGTCTTGCAGTGGGGGTATGTTGTTTCTAAAATTGCTCTCTCTTTTACAAACCTTCACTTCATTTCATCATTATTTTATCACTTCATGCTCTTAAATCAATGAAGAATGATTAGGATTGCTTAAAGGTTACATGAAATTGATTAACATATTGTATTTTCATGATTTTTGCTATTTTAACAATTTTCTCTAGTAGCTATTATATGTATATTCCGTAGCCGACCGGGCGATTTTGGCACCGTTTTGCGCTGAGTATGTTCTGTGGCCTTCAAGAAAACCGCATATGGGCATATTCCACGTCATGTTCATGCTTTGCCTGCTCACCATGAAGAACGACCTCCGTGTGTAAATATGCACAGGAAACCAAAATCAAGAGTGTACTTGCAGGACTGCCTGCACCAAATGGGTTGCCAAAAATAAAAGTACGTAGCCTTCAATAAGAGTTTTAATTTGAATAGGAGTGGGAAAGACATTAATCCCTATGTTATCTCAAGTTCTGTTATGTAATTTCATTATTAATATGCTTGGGGAACCGAGAGAAGATGGTTAGAGATCTTAGTTAGTTTTTGGCTTTTGCTGTTAGGTTCCAGAACCGTGAATACTCTGTTTCAGTCTTTTTCTCCTTTAATGAAAGAAACAACATTTCTGTGAACGTGCTGAGTCAATTTTGAGTTAGATTGCATGCTACCAGGTGGTGGAGGGCCCCTACCTCCTGTGCAGCTCTGTTTTCATAATTTAGATAAGTGTTTTAGCTCTGTTTTCACAGTTTAGATACGTATTTACTTTCAGTCTTCTGTTTATGTTTCAATTGCATTAGATAGTACAACCAGACTTGTTTTTGTAATATGAAATAGACTAGTTGCATGATTAATTTAGTCATAACACTTCGGAGGTAGAATGCATATGGTTCAGCTTTGTCCTTTCTTTTCAAGTATGATAATGGCTCTTTAGTTTGATATTGTTCATTGTAGATTAATAGCATCTTAGTTTAGTTTTAACTCATTGCTTTAACACTTCAAGTTTAGTTGTTGTCCATTGTAGCTTACTTTGTCTTAGTTGATAAATTCAATCTCACAGGCTTAATTATTTACAAAACTTCTTTTGTTCAAAATTCATACTCATACACAATTATCTAGACAAAAGATAGTATTATTATAAGGTCTGGAGTATTTTGCAGCTTCTTTATCATTTCACAAACAAGCCTCTTTCTCAAAGACTCTTTTTGAAAGGAAATCTATAACTTTTGAGAAAGGTTTGATGGTGTTAAATTGAGTTGCAAAACAGAAGTAGAAACTAGTTTAGAGTAGAAACTTTACCTTGTTACATATATTCTTTTCCACATATTTTCCAACAAATATCTATTCATGGATAAAGATGTTGTACATTGTAAGTTATCTGTTTGATTAGTGATTTAGGAGAAAACTTCATTTACACTTAGCTTGTTCATTTCTCAGGTTCATTTCAATTTCATGTTGTGAGTTTACAATAGAGTCATTATCAAGTTTTGTATTTGTTGGTTGCTAGTCATAGTTAGACTCTGTTTTGTTTAAGCATTTTCATTTATTTACCATCATAGTTTAGGCTTTACTCTGTCTTGACCAATAGTTTCCCTTCATTTAGCACTTAGTTCTTTTCCTTTTCAAAATAAAACCATAAAACCAAAAACATCAGAAAACACTAAACACAACGAAGTGGGAAATAGATACCTAGGCACATATAGTGTACCACACTTCAGCAGTTTGCTGACCCTGGTTGACAATTAAATGAACTCAATTTAGGAGACTAGGTTGAGACCAAACAAATATGGTTGAAAGAAGTGAAATTGAACTAGAATTGAATGAGCCAAATACCATTTAAAAGAATCAATAAACATCTGTAAATAAAAAACTAAGATGTAAGCCAAATACCATTTAAAATAATCAATAAACATCTGTGAATAAAAAACTAAGATGTAATGAACATAATAACAAATTATTCTAGTATTACAACTCTCCAAGGGGCCCTCCCATTGAGTGCAAGTACACAATCAAAATATCATATTACTTAGCCACACATTGATCACAAGGAAACAAAGTATTTATATTAATTGCAAAAGTCTTTAACCCAAAGAGATTAGATAAATTAATAGTGATAACTACTATCTCTATCCTCGCCTGAGGTATTTTTACACTCTTTTATTAAATAATTGCTTTAAGAGTCATAACATGAGAGGTAACTTTAGTAATTGAACAGTTAAGAAGTCAAATTGAAATAAATTAATTTATTATCATTATTTTATACTAAAAGAGAAAATCATGTGGGATTTAATAGAACACATCACCTTTGAACTCTACTCGACCACTTCCACGCTTTCTTGAAGTCACCACGAATTTCCTTCAAAGTCTACTCATCATTGGATTGTCATAACCAGGGATGAATTGTGGTTTGACTTCCAGATCTCTCAAACCATGTGACTTTTAAGATCACCAAGATAGGTGGATATCCATGTATTGACCATTTTCCATCTACTTGTATGTTTTATTAATTATCTAATTTACTAGAACTTGTCTAACCATGAAGATAGTTGCAAAATTCTTGGTTCCCTACAGAATGAATGTGATTTGGTACCTATAGGAATATTAAAATAAAATTTCATAAAGAAAATAAGTTATAAATCATGGATGATTAATACCTTTTTAGATGTTTGATCATGTCTAGGACGACCTTTTATCTTGAAAATGAAACAAAAATATTATGGAAAAATATGGAAGGAAGGTAAAAGGGTTGTCAAAAAGAGGACAATTTCAAAAATCGACACTTATATAATCCTCCACTCTCCATCATAGTTCCTTCACTTAGAATTACAACTCTCAATCTTGGTCTAGTGCAAGACACATGGAGAATACGATGTCTAACATCACTTGCTTTCAATCAGAGAGGATATCGTTTTTCCTTCTTGATTAGGGAATATATCCTTTGATCCTTATTAAATATTCAAGGAGACTTATTACTCCCTCTCAAATGTAGAGGATATTTTATACATCCTTTTAATTGTGATGTCATAACCAAAATATCTTTATATTTTCCTCATAAATACATTAACTCCTAGATTTTTGTGGAGATCTTCAAGTAGTAGTTGCATGGATCCTCCTCTCCTTTCCATCTTATCATACTGATATTTTATCTTTTCGAATATAATGGAGTCAAAATATGAAATATTTTAGGCCATCAGCCTATCATATCACTTTTCTCTAGTCATGGTCAACAAAGGAATTATATTGAGCCAATAAAAGTAGAGATAATCATAGCTCCCTCTAATTATGAACGTGTTATTCATTATATAAACATTAGGTTACATTCTTGTACTTATACCATTAGATCCCTTGATGATATAAATATATTGACCATATAATACTCCAAGGATTACCAAACCGATTCACTTAATCCAAGTATTCATTGAGTTCAAAAAAGTTTTAGATATACTTTCCTGAACTACCAAAAGGCATTTTTGCAACATTTGACCAAGTAGCAAAAATATATACCAACTATATAACCAATACAAAAATATTAATGTCATAATTAGTTCATCATGATGGCCTTATACTTACTTATTTTCTTTGAGATAAATATTCTTCCTCATGTTATATCTCCATAGTGTACAATAATCCCTCTCCATGCATCTAAATTTTAATCAAAGTTCCCATGGAATGAACTAAATATCAAGCTACAATATCTTATTTCTAGTATTTGTCATTATTAACTTTCTTTCTTTATTCAAGAGACCATAGTTGATGATGATCAATTTCATCATGTCTAAGTCCTACCATCTTATGGAATACTCTTGATATCTAATCATTCCAAATAATATTATGCTCCTTTTTCCAAGCATCAAGTGTCCACATGGAAGCCCTTTCATGCTCATATTACTAAGCACATTCTTATGGCCAACTCTCTCTCCAAGATTCTTGTAGACATGAATTATACCTTATAGAGAAGAGTTACCTAAGACATGCATACCTTTACTTCCATACAACCATCTAGCCATCATTCCTTTGAATGATATTTCTTATTGTCCTTAATTTCAATCTTTCCTTCCTAATAGGAGAAAGAATTCAGTTCTTCCTTCCATATTTCCACTTTCCCATTTGCATGCCTTCATCCTTCAAGAATATTATTTCCATGCTAAGTGAAATATACTTTTCGTGTTATAATTCCTCTTTCAAGTATTGAATAACCTTTCGTAAATTATGGTTCTTATTGGAGGATATTTTTTTATCATTCTTGCAATATGGATACCACTAACATTATCTTAAAAAATGTTTTCATGAACTATTATGTGCAATATGGTCCAAGTGTTATTATTCTTGTTACCTATATGAATTCTTCAAAATCACTCTAATTAATTTACTGTTATTTCTTCAATGATTCCATGCTTCCTATCATGATTCTATAACAATCAACTATATTCTAGAGATTTTAATGACACATGCTATTATAACTTCTATTTTCTATTAATAGAAATAAATATTGTAAATGAACCTGATAGAGATGGAGATTCCCTTTAAAATTATATATCCTTGGGATCTTCACCATTCATATTCTTCACAAGTTTTCCTTTTCTTTATTTATGTGACATTCAATCACTTCCTTCCTTTTGTTCTTCTTTTTTGGAAAATCCAACTTAAAATATCCAAACTCATTGCATCCAATGCATTGAATATTGGAAATATCTTGTTTTCCTTTGGACTTTAAAAATTTCATTTCTTCTTCTTGGATTTTACAAAAAAAGGGTTGAGCCTTATCATTTTATTTGGTGTCATCATTTTCCTTAAATATTGTTTCTTCCAAGAAACATTTATCCCATAGTTCAATTAAAGGAGTAGTATATTTTTCCTAGTAGAAACTAGTTGTAAAACTACTCCATTCTGGTGGTAAATAATTTACTACACAATTAGTCATCTCTAAATTAGAAATGACTTCCTCGAGCCCTTGCAACTAATCCCTAAATTGTGATATATTCATGATATATGTGGCCATATATTCATTATTCGATATCCTTGTTATATATAGTTTATTCCTCAAGGATATTTTTTGACTTGATGTACTTATAGAGTACAAAGTTACCAACATATCGTAGAAAGCTTTGGAAGTACTTGTTACCCACTACCTATGGGTAGTATCCATAGGATATTTTTCTTATCCTAGATGGCCCTCAACCAGAAGCCAAAAACCCCTTGCAGCCATCAAATAGCTTGATGTGCCATTATATTTTCCACCTAAGCCAACCACATTGTCCCTCACCCATCTTTTATGATTGTATGTTTGAAGGTGGGCACTCTAAACCCGAAGGTATAGCCTTTGATTATGTACGGTATGTTTATTTACATATCATGGACACTTTTGGTAATGGATTACTGGAATTATTTGGCGGAAAGAGTGGGCCTAGTATTTAATCTTGTCTCATATGCCCATTTTGACAATTAAACTTATATCCTAGTCTCATGGGATATTATTTACTTGCTACTAGATTTAGGGGAGGAACTACATGGGAATATTTATTTTGGTTTTGTATTATCGCTTCTCGATGTCATATACATTACTATATTATGATCATTTTAACCCAATTTATCAATTTTCCCATTCGGAACCACATTTGTCCATTGGGTCGATAAGGGGTTAGCCCCCCCTCCCCTTGTCCACACCTTGGTTCAAGCCTAGAATGATTCCATAGAGGTTGATGCATATAAAAAGAAACATATGAGAATAATTTGGCCAATATCAGTAAGAAATGTATTATAAAATGAAAAATATGGTTGGGACATAAAAATTTAGCATGTGGGTAAATCCAAGAATGGATCTACGCATATTCTGACCATCATCTAGTTCCTAGGGCCCATCATATCCCCCCTCCCCCCCCCCCATCCATCATTAAGGAAACCATAGTTGTCCCAACCCTTGGTGTATGATGAACTACCTAACATTAAGAGGGTACCTAGTTTTATATCACCCACATCATGTTCTTATTCCCTGGAGCCTCGAGTAGTTAAAAGAAGAGAAAAATAAATAAAAGGGAAGGTGCATATGAATAAGGGTGGAGAAATAAAGGTTTGGGTAAATCATGTACTGATATTTCTCCTTCCTAAATATATACACCCATGTGTGGGCTTCCCTCATAAAATCTACCTTTGTACCATATCATGTGGCTTGGAGCGTTCCCTGATGCCCCACTTTTTTCCATCATTAAATATCTGATGACAACTACCATGTGACAAAAGTACCATGGAATTTTCACTCCCTTAAAGGTTGAAGTTAATTAATAGGGTCCTTTAGTAACCTTTACCATGGTATATCTATTAACCCTTATTCTCTTATAGTATTTATCTCAAGGGTTTTTTCCTTGAAATCCACCCTATATTCTCCCAAATCCCACACTTTAATTGAACGATTCCATTAAATGAGCCATCCTTGCCTCACTTTGAACCCTAGTATAAACACATCAATAAAAAATGAGGGATTTTGGAAGTTTTGAAATTAGTCATTCATCATTTTTTATTATTCCTAAGCCCGAGGCCATCCTTGAAAGACATTTCTTGGGGATCATTTCAAATTTTATTTAAGTATTTGAACCATTAATTGAGTCGATCCTTTTGAATGGGCCTACAAAATCAATTTATATCTTGCCATTGGCCCTATCATTCACGTGATTTCCTCCATACTGAGACCCCTCCCATATGTGAAATTCCATAAAGAGTAGGGGACATCGGCTGAGGTGACAGATGTTCCTTGTCCCATTGTTTCCATTTGGTTTAGTAGTTCTCCCTTAGGAACCCATACTAGGGCCCCTACTAGATTTAGTAGTAATAATACTCAAATCAAGAAAAAGGGAATGAAATGCTCGTTTATATATTCAATAAGAATCCTTTGTTCCCTCACTCATCCCTTCTTCTATTTTTCTAATTCTTTAGTATACTCTTTGTATGGTATAATAAATTCTCCAAGAGAATATTCCATGACTTCAATTCCTGTGAGCATAAAATCAATTCTCTTCTTCCAAGCTAGGAATTATTTTGATCCAATGAGCTCATTTATTTCCTTGAAAAATGTAGTCATTTGATCTATATATTGAGACATTAAAGAAAACATGGTTCTTAATTTTCAAGAAATTTTCCTTCTTAATGATACCTTCAACTATCTTGATGATTTCAAGAATCTTCTAAAGACTTAAAATACTTTCCTTCAATAAAAATGAGTCTTGAAGAGAAATAAAGATAGGTGTACATCTTAAGATTATGGGACCTTCAACGAGATCTTTATGTAGTTACCTTCCATTCTTAGCCATTTCCTTTTGTACTTTTCCAAATTATTCCCTTTGACAAGAAACATATTTTTATGCAAGCAAGGCAATCTTCAAGTTTTGTTTTATTATTCACTTTAGCTCTCATACCATGTTCTAGAATCTAGTATGGAAGTTGTTTAAACAATTCTCCTTTTCCTTGATAAAATCTTGTGAACTTATGTTATTTTCTTATTATTCTGAGCTATATTCTTTTCATCAAAAAATTATCAAGACCATAAACCATGAAGACCATAAGAGACAATGGACACAAAATATAGGCTTCAAGTTAAGGAAAAACCCCTCCAAGGGGAAAACCTAGAAATAAATTTTTCTTCTTATAGATTCAATTCAAATGGGAAATAAAAAATCCAAATTTCAAGACCAAGTCCACTCTCAAGCCGTAAGTCATCCCTCCTTTCAAGGTTTTCCAACAAGTAGAAGTCTCCTTGAGTCAACAAAATTATACCCTTCCAAAATTTTCTCTAATTTTTTACTGTGGCCCCCCACAACAGAATATTGGCCTCATGCAATGGATTTTCACCCCCTACAACAAACCTATAGCTTTCACCCCCTTGCAACACTAGAATTTCACATGTGTGATAACTTTTAAGGGAAGAATTTTCTCTCTTTAAACTTCAATTTTTTCCTCTATTGGATTTGACTTCATTCCTTTTAATTTCTTGCTTATTTTTTCTCCTTCTTATTTAAGAGATTGAAATTTCTTATGGGTATATCAAATGAAGTCAAACTGATCTTATATATAACCATATGTGGAGTCGAATGACTCGAAACTGGGCTGACTTCATAAGGTAGGGACGAATTGGTATTTTACATAAAATAATGACGTTTTGAATTAAAATAAAAATTTTCTTACAGTTTTCCTTCAAATTCCAAATTGGACTTGACTTCAAGACATGATATTTATACTCTTTTTGACTTGAGAAACCCTAGAAGCATGAAGAACATGCTTGAACTAGTGATAAATTAAATTGAGCATGAAACCCATGTTAGAAAATAATATTTTTCTTTCTTATTTTTCTTTGTACATAAGATATACTTAATGAAATGAGTACAATGAAAACTAGTTACATTTTTCAATAGAGTGGAATTTAATTAAAATTGGCGAAATGAGGGATCCAGATGGTGAGGGTTTGTAGGATAGAGGGGATAGACAGGGGGAGGGGGATAGAAAATGAGAGAATGGGAGGGGAAGAGACAGAGAGAGAGGGTAAGAGGGAGTAAGGGGTGGGGATGAGTCTAAGAGCGTATGTGAGAGAGATAACTATGGATTTTATAGGAAGTACAAAAATTGCATGGAGAAAAGAGGGGGAAGAGAGAGGGGGTAATACACAGAGATTTGGGGGCAAGATTGATGTTGTGAGAGAGAGGGAAGGGGGGCGAGGGTTGGTAAAAAGGTGGGGGATAGGTGGAGATGATAGATAATAGGGGTATGGAGAGAGAGAGAGATAGATAGAGAGAAGTTAGGCTGGGAGAGAAGGAGAGAGGTGAGAGATATAGAAAAATAGAGAGATAGAAGAGGGGATAAAGGGAAATCATATTTAGTGAGATGAAGGGAGTAAAAAAAGAATAAAGCTGAGGGGGTGCGTCAAGAGGGTGGGACTGAAAAATTGAGTGAGAGAAGATAAATAAGAAGGAGGGAAGGAGGTGGAGATAGTGAGGTACGAAGGTGGTTTGTGGGGCAGGGGGGGGGAGAGAGAGAGAGAGAGAGAGAGAAGTAGAAAATACATATAGATTTGACATCAGTTAGAGATGGAAAATGAGAATGGGGTGAGATGTGTAAAGGAAAGAGATAAAGAGAGGGTGGAAAAAGAAAAATGGGTTGGATGTAGGGTTATATTCATGGGGGCATAGAGAGGGGTGTTGTGTGGTAGAGAGATAAATACAAAGAGATAAAGTCATGTGCAGGATAATCTGAGGAAAGTGAGAGGATGAAGAGCGAGTGAGAGGAATATTGTGAGGGGTAACACAAACATGGGATCTTAAAATATAATGGTGACAATGAGATGGATGAAGAGTTAGCGAGAGGAAGAGAGTTATGGGTAATATAAACAAGGGATGTTAGGATGTATATGTGACAATGAGGGTATAGTGCAGAAGGAGGTAGAGGGAGAGTATGAAAGATAGAGAAATAGGAAGGGAGAATGAATGTGTGTGTGTGTGTGTGTGAGAGAGAGAGAGAGAGAGAGGGAGAGAGAGGGAGAGAGAGAGAGAGAGAGAGAGAGAGAGAGAGAGAGAGAGAGAGAATGGTGGAAGACAAAGGGGGAAAAGTATGTTGGGAGAGGGAATGATAGCGTGTTATAAAGGAAGGGGGAGAGAGAATGAGAGAGATTGTGACACTAAGAGAGAGGTTATTTTATAGGGAGAGTGGGAAAGATAGAGAAATAGAAAAATAAGGTTAATGTGTGTGAGAGAAAGAGATATAATGGTAGAGAGAGTAAGGGGGGAAAGTGAGTGAGAGAGAGAGAGAGAGAGAGAGAGATAACATATTTAAAGGAAGGTAAAACTTGAGAGGTATTATCTATTCGTTTGTGGTACTTTTCATAGCCATGTATTACATTAAGGATACTTTATGGTGTAATCAACATTATTCCATTGATGGCCATGCTAAGGGCCTCAAGACTCATAACTAGTAATCAAATATTCTAATGATGCAAGTATCCCTACTAGGAAAAGAAGGATATATACTAAATATAGCGACCTTTTTCAAATATATAGTGAGATCATGTAGTTTATATTTTATGATGCTCTATGTATGTACATATTGATTATATGTGATGGTTATTAAAATATTAACATTAATGCATTAATGAGATGAATCATAATTAATAATTCGTTTGATGTTATAATTGCTAGTCTAAATTTGATCTATGATATTGTATATAAACTGATTTTCACTTATAAGAACATGAGTAACTGTAATCAATTCAGAATTTCTTAATGGAATATTTCCATATAAATACTATCTAAAGAAGCATGGCTCGAAATTGTGGTAACAATTATTTAATTACATGAAGATGAGGTGGAAGTCTACCTATATGTTAAGTGGTTTGATGCACAAGGAATTGGAATCAACTAACAAGCTAATTAATACAGTATAATCTATTGAGTTATTCATGGTTATACATGAGAATACACACTTGAGTGGAGTAGAAATTTTGAGGGAGAATAAGTCACCCAAGCCATAGAAGTAAGATTCAAGTCCATATCATAACATCAAAAAAAAAAAAAAAAATGTCTAGAGGTAATTCATTTGGAAAATAAAAACAATATAAACAATGATGAGGGTTAGGCCATGTCAAAAAATAAAATTTGAAATGAAATAAAATAAGTACATGTAATTGTGGGGAAATTTTAAGCTGGGGCTTCCTAAGGATAAAATTTTAGATATAATTTTCAATATTAACTATGTAGAGCAAGTCATTCAACTATGACCATATCCATGATCATGATCTCAACTAATCAAATTTTTTATTATTTTGAATAGGCCACATGGCACTCTCCACATAGGTTGATGCTGACAAGGCTAAAGAAGTGGGATTGATAATAAAAAAATAAATTACATGGAATCAATTATCACCTCTAGGGCTTTCAACTAGTAACCAAGAATTTCTAGGAGGTCACTCATCTGAAAAATCGTATGATTCAAGCATGCTTAATTGTGTGGATTTTTCCCCATAATAAAGCCCACTGATTTCTAACCAATATTTTGGAGTATAATCCTAAGTTTTCTAGGGACCAATGTATTGTTAGTGAAATTATATGCTATTAATAATTAACTCAATTTAAAGGAATGGGGATGGATGGGTCAATGAAAGTAGACATGGATTGTTTTTTGATAGCTTCACTATTTTGTAGTCATAAATGTTGATCATAATCAATTCTCCCTAAAGGAACAATATGTTGTTCAAGAAGTGTAGTATCGAGAATGAGTTGCAATGTCATTAAGAGGGCGGATAACTCACATTCTATGGGTAAGAATAGCTCGACACCATTAAAAAGGTGGAAGGGTCTAAATCCATCCGTGGTATTAATGATTATTTGATATACACAAAGTGAAAATAAAAACATATGATTTTAAGTGGTGTTTGTGGTTTTTTATTATTCCCGTTAGTATGGTTTTTCGAACTTTATTAATGACTTCAACTTGGTGATTAGAATGTGTATACTATAAGGAATAAAATTCATACGTGAAAATGAGGAGGGAGGAAACATCTTAAAATTCTTATCCTAGAATTATTTTTTTGCGGTTTGAGACAATTTCCTTGGGGGTCTAAAAATAAGTAATGAATTTCTTAAGGAAGAATTGGGTTACAAAGTCTATGTTTTTTAAGTGTTAGTATATGTTCAACCCATTTGGTGAAACAATTAATAGGCACAATGATGCATTTGTGGCCATTTTTCCAATAACAAGGTATTGGATAGATATAGTTATGGTCATATTGAGAAAGAAAAGGGAAAATATTTTGATTGTGAATGCAGGTGAGAGTGTCACTGTAGCATGGACCACTAGTCAAAATGATAAATATGTGCTAATTTTTGAAGTTATTGTCTACAACCAAAGAATTGTGTCAAATGGTATGTTAGTGATGAAGTCAATATGAATGAGTACCCATGCATCCACTTTCATACTTCTACTATATTATTACATTCAAATCTCGATAGCTACTTGGAAGAGAGGTCTTAGTTGATGTCAAGTGTATATTTTTGCATCTAGTGGGTATGGAATAATTCCATTCCCATCGAATGTATGGAATTTCAAATCAATAAAAGGAAGTATGGTAAATAATAAATATACATAGTAAACAATTCAAATATAATATAAAATTATTTATAACTTGAGATACAAATACATTGGAATATTATATATATATATATATATATATATATATATATATATATATATAGAAATTATAATTTCAGGAGACTTGCAATCTTAGGGTTTATTTTTTTCTTTTCATGTCTTCACTTAAAGGAGGGGCATGGCTCCCTCATTTTAAAATGTTGTTGCAGGAATAGTAAAACTACCCCATTTGTCTTCCTTAATGGGAATCATAAGGAAGAATAATGTTAACAACTCAAGAACAATGGAAAATATCATCCCTAGCTTTGAAAAGGTAGATCTTTTTCCTACAAAATATGAAGTTCATCATAGATTCCATAGAAGAACATGCATGTTACAAACTAACCATATTCCAAAATATGGGGAAACCTCAATAATAATTGTGGAAAACATCCAATACATGTAAGATTGTGTGATCATTGGAAATTTCATCAGTATCTAGGCAACAAAAAAAGGATGCATCTAGTGGATAAAAACCTAATCGAAGCCAAAATTCCATATTGATCTCAATTTATGACTAAAATTTCCTTTTAAGGCCATCCTTGAAAATTTGGAAGATAGGGAGGTAGTGTTTCAAAATGGCCCTTCCTTATTAAACTATATCGAAATTTGTACTTGCTTATGGATAGGAATATTCAACCCATATAAGAAAGATTTCATGGCCCATTTAGTCTATATCTATCTATGTTACCCCCATCAACAATTATTGGGCGAGGGGGTTCTAGATTGGATAGGAAACACTTTAGGCACACACAACTAAGAAATTATATTACACATATTAATCTTGGATTGGCATCTATATGAATGAACACAAGTCACTTTAAAAAATGATATGTTTGAGCTAGAACAATAATAGCTAGCCAAAAATTGTTGATTATGAATGTATTACCTTTCGATGTTACAAATATAATTATCATTGGAACCTCTTTAGGTATTGTCCTCTTAATCAAGCTTTCTCTATCCCTAAATCAAAAATGGAGATAGAACTTGGGAGATTTGAGAAAATGGTAAGAAGGAATAAAATAATGTAGAAAAACATCCTTGAATGCTAATTTTGTCAGAGATGAAATAAACAAGGATTCTAAAATAAAAAACAACTATACTTACTCTATAGGAATAAAGTGCTCAATTGACATGCTACCTAAAATTTCTACTACTTTTTCAAAAAACTATTAACTCAATGACATTGGATGCACATGTGGCATTAAGGGGAATTAATTTAATCTAGATCCCCTATGAGATTATGATTTAAAACTTGTTTTCCACTCAGATAATTTTCACAAGAATGTTTCAAATAATAGTATTGGTTTAAATGGGATTCATTTCCATTGTTTATGGACTCAATCTATCTAGGAATATATACTTTTCTTTATTCATAAAATGCAAGCCATCCCTAATATTCTAAGATATGGTTACCAGGTTGTGGGACATGATTTATGATTGAATCCTTGGATGAAAATAATGGAGGTTGATACAGATCCTGGAGGTTAAGATCTAGGAACCATAATACTAACAAAGAGGAGGAGAGACAATATATAAATACACCCAGGAACTATTCATAGAAAAACATTAAATAGAAAATACACACAGTGAATACCTCACTATATATGAAAAAATATAATTCTATATTGAATGGAGAAACCATTTACACCACATTGGAGATGACACATTTATCCTTTTAAATGGTGAGGTCGATTATTTAAAATTTCTAGGTGCCTTCTAGAGATACAATACCATGGGTGGATATCATGGTTAAATTCCATGTGTGGATGTCACTTTGTATTCAAATCAATCCTCCTCCCTTATGAAGAAATGTTCCAAATTGTGTCAAGTTCCTGCTTGAGAATATTTTATTAAATATGAGCCAATGAATAGAAAGGTTTTATGTGTTTTTCCCATCACTGTGGGCTTCTGCTTGACTGATATTTGTGATGAAGTAAGATCCAAGGATAGATCTACTGTGTGGTTCTTGTGGTTAAATTGTGATACCAATAATATATGACATAAAAAATGGACTTACATGACACAGTTTTTGTGTGGTTGACCCATATCTGTGGGTTTGTGTGTGACCCATAAATAATTTTTTTTAAGAAAAGAAAAATCTCTTAGAATAAAAGGGAAGTGTAAATATTTTCTATAGTAATAATTTGAAAGAATTTTTTCTCTAGATTATTAATCATATGCTCTAAAACTAGGATCTTCTCTAGGAAATGTTGACTCTGTAAGCCATATTTTAGGAAATGAACTTGATATAAAACCATCCGCCTTAATTTGTGAATGACTTCTTGGTATTGGATATGCATATGAATCCCCCCTTAGTATATTTTTATGCAGTTATTCCTTGGGAAGTGATGGATATCATGAATCATCTCTAAGGAGACCA
The DNA here is from genome assembly GCA_034641835.2 of Pinus albicaulis. Taxonomy (NCBI): domain Eukaryota; kingdom Viridiplantae; phylum Streptophyta; class Pinopsida; order Pinales; family Pinaceae; genus Pinus; species Pinus albicaulis. The sequence continues at coordinate 866,721,943 of CM076576.1, read as the reverse complement.
TACAAATCATGCCTTTATATAGATTCATTATGTAAACCTTATTGAAATACAATATGCAGATGTAAATCATCCAAAACCAATGGTGGAGAATGAAAATAATTTAGGAAGGAGATGCCTATAAAAATCAGCACTATGTGAATCTTCCTATATAAGTGAATGTTACTGAAACATTCCATTAAGAAGGTTTGAATTTGCAAGATTTCGAATGGTTATGGATGAGTTACAGATATTTCAATCTATGATGGTAGACTAGAGAAGCTTTACATTGATGATGAAATAAAAGATAAGCCTTCTATTAGTGTTGGGAAAGTTGAGAATGCTTCCATTAGGGATGTCTCGGTTGAGAATCACTCCATTAGCAGTAGCATAGCTTAGAATCCTTCCATTGTCGATGTGCTAGATGATACTCCTTCCATTTTTGGTGCCCTAGCTGAGGATACTTCCACTGGAAATGGACTAGACAAAAATATTTCCATTAGAATCACCCTAGGTTTAAAAATCTTCATTACCGTGGGTATGTGATGGAAGTATTCCCTTGGTAGGTTTAGGTGTCAAATTTTGTCCTCTTGTGGTGTATGATCTCTAAAATTTTCACCCAACTAGGGCCAATGTCAGAAGTCTTTAATTTGAGGGGGTCAAGAATGACAATATTCCATTAGAATGGGCTAAAATAGTAATATTTTATTCATAAGGTCCAATATCATAAGTATTCCATTAGAAAATTATTTGGCAATGGAGAACCTCTGAAGTCTTATATAGGTTGGGGCTTTGGAAACATCAAAAATATTACAATTTCATAGTTGTTTTTGAGTGTTGATATCTTAAATACTAATTGTCTTTGTGATTTGAAATCCAAATTGAAATCTTACACATATAGTGTTTGTAGTCTAATGAAAGAAGTGGCTTTCACTCTCAGATCCCATACACATGATATGAGCAAGAATATTTGGGAGAATATAGGCATGAACCAAAGGATTGCATCATGATTTTGGATCTTACCATAAGACAACCATAGCCTTTTTCATACTCGTTATGGAGCCCAAATTTGTCACACACCATTTCCATCACTTTTTCTTCTATGCATGTGAACTTATATGAAAATTCTTTAACTCCTTCAAACATGTGAGCAGTGGCTAAAAGCATGGTTGGCATGCGATGAAATATAATGAATTCATTCACACCATTGCCTATGACATTCATGGAGATTATGTCATAAATCATTTCAATTTCATTGTAATATTGAATGTCGTAAAGGTTTGAATTTTCTATGTTTGAGAAGTTTGAGAGGGACTCTACATTCAACACAATGGCTTCCATTTTTCAAAGTATCTTGGTAAGAAAATTCCCAATTTTAATGTTGAGGAGGACCATGGGAACACCATATACCTGAGAGGTAGTAAGCCAAGTGTAGGCCTTGTCCATGATATCCTCCACATCATTGTAATATTCAATCTTATAGTTTTTTGTGTCGAGAATGGTGAGCAGAGAGAAGAAACCATGAGATGATTTGTGCATATTTTCCTCCCAATCATATGCCATGTATTCATACTTAAGTTATGAATAGATAGAATTTCTTGATTCTTATAGTGTGAGACTATCTTCCAAGGTGGAATCAACCAAGGTGACAACATAATGAGGACCATTAGGAGCTTTGAGAATTTACTGTTGCTTCTTGGGAGTACCATCATTGGGCATGATTCAGGCCTGCAACTTGGCCATGAATTCATTCCTGCACTAGAATCAAACCTAGACTAGTGTTTTGTGCTTACAAAAAAAACTGATGAAAACCACTTTTTCCATTCTTGAAGGGAACATACAGACTGGCATTAGTTCTAATAAAAATTTCCCCCACCATATCTCCAGTGTGAAGAAAGTCATCATTCTACTCCTCCTCCTTGGAGATTCCGAAAACCCCTTTAATGGCTACTACAATTATAGGGTTTGATATTCCCCCCTATTGATTATTTAATGTGGGATTCATGAGTCATGAATCCTTTGGACCCTATTGATGATTTCACCAAATCCATATGCAAAATGATCTAAGAAAAACAAAAGGCTTAACCCTCTGCAAGGGTAAAAGCCAATCTTCCATGTAATAGTAACTACAATATCAAAGCAATGATCTTGACTTATAACAGTTGGATCAATATGGATCTAATACCACTTATCTTCATCTTGGGGGTTACGATTTAGGAACCACTAATGCAAGGAGATAGTAGGAAAGAGAGAATAAAATATGCCCTGAAACTATTTTTACAAAAAACTTTAACATAAAATACACATAATGAATACATAAAAATATATGGAAAATATATAATTCTTTATTAAATGGAGAAATCCTTTACGCTAAGTTGTGGAGGACCCATGTCTCCATTTACAAGGTGAGGCTTATTATCTATAGTATTTTGAGTGTGTTCTTGAGTTACAATAGCATGGGTAAATACCATTAATGGATGAAACTTTCCATTCAAATCATAGGTATAGGATGAAATTACATAGATTTATAGTTTTTCAAAGTCACTAACTGAGGCCTAATTATAGCTGAATTGGAAATATCTTATGTAACTCATAGCTAGAACATTAGAAGTGGGGGCCTTCATCACATAGCCTCTAGGAGATCTGGTTGTGATGAAGGTATAAAATTCCTTGATAGCATCATTTTGGCCCATGAACTGATTTTATCTCTAAATATTTCAAATTGTGTATGGTCATTAAGCTTGACATGCCCAAGGATTTTGGGAGACTTAGCTAGCAATGCATCTATGACATCCTTTTTAGTGTTGGGTTTTCTAAAAAATGGATAAATTGGATTATCTCTCTTATATACAAGGCCTTATTCTTGATCCTCATAAATGGGTCACCCTCCTCAACACTCACTCCACCTTGTGGAATAAAACAAGGGAGCCCAATATCCATCTTCCACTTTATAATCGAAGGAGGATTGAGTTGAGCTATTAAGGCTATGGTAGCCTCAAACAAAAATAGGGGTAATGAACTTCATAGGGATAATAAAATTGCATCTAATCAAAAAAATTTAGATGAAACTCTTCTTTTGCTTGGACCAATAGTAGGAGAAGCTCATGCATTCGAATAGGTACAAATACTTTATGGTAGCCTTGGGCACAAGTATAAATCATGGTAAGTTGCAAATATTCATCTTCAATGTTGCTATTGTTATTCAATTACATATTTCCATAATTCTTGCATATCAATGTAGTTCCATTTGATATAAATAGATGGGTGTTCTAGATGTTAAGAATTCCCTTTGGTATTCCTCCAGGGAGTGAAAATTTATATGAGATAAATATTTTGATTAGTGTATAAAAAAAATCTACATTTTGATTAACCATACATTTACCCTAATAAATGACAATAGGTTCATCACTAATAAATGGTAATTGATTAAAAATAAATAAATAATATGCATGATATAATTAGTGCAATGAATATTTTTTCTATCAAACTACTTAAAATTTTAAGTATAATTAATGTATGTATTTTAATAATAATCAATTTTAAATTAAAATAAATAAACAATAATAATAAATCATTTAGTTTATGTAAAGTTTACTCTCTTAGAATTTAAAAGTTAAAACTATCAACCATATATATATATATATATATTATAACTTAGGTAAAAATAAAAAATATGTATATTATTCACATAGTTGATTAATATGCTAATTATAAAGACTAAAAAATAAAGTGTTATATACTCTCGTTACATTTTCAGTTTATAATAAAGAACTTGCAAAATTGTTAATCTTGAATGGATTAACTTGTTAATATGAAAATGAAGGTTAACAAATTAATTGTACACTTTTAATATTAATGGTGAATGAATTTTGCCACTGGGAAAATTGTAATTTACATTTTGGTTAATAAACTGCCAAATTTCGAATGTTTGACAAATTTAAAAAAAAAATTGAAATCGATGCCCATCTCATATGACAATGCCACTACAAAATTGAAAACGACCATGAACAAGTCAACATTGAAAATGACCATGAGCTAGATTAGGAGTGTGGTCACCACAGTAAAAATCATTTTAAGAATATGATATCATGACTGGTGGAATTTCATGAGTGTGAGCAACTTCTTTGACGAAAGAGCTAGGGTTTAGAGGGATTTAGGAAGAAGCTGGGAAGGGTTGGGCAGCTGGAACCCTAGCCGCCTCGACCCTCCGGATCGTGCCTCCATTCGTCCGCATTGATAGGGTTTCTTTCTGAGGGTGCCTCTGATGACGTCTTGTTCTCTTTGTAGTGTACTCAGGTGCTTCGACGGCTTTCTGTGCATAGTTTTCTGCTTCCACCGACGATCTTTAGCGGTGGTGTCGTTGGTCTACTCCTCTTGCCACCGCTTTCTGTTTCCGATGCCCTTCTCTGCAGTTGTGGCCGCGATTCTTCGAGGGTTTGTGTTCTCCGCTGTGATGTTTTTTTTGATTTCATGGTGGTCTGGGTTATTTGGCTCGGATTCTTGGGAACTTTCCTTTTCAAGAGTTTGGGTTTCATGCACGAGGGATCCGGCTGCCGCCTCACTGCTGCAGCCACTCCCCATCCTCTGCAGCCCATTCCTTGCTAGTGGTTTTGTATCGATTGCAGCGGGCTGCTACTTGTTGTGGCTCTCGTTGGTTCGTCTCCTTCTAGGATATCTGTGTTTGCTTTGGATGCGGCTAATTTTTTGTGGATGTTGCTCATGGGTCTAGGCTGGTGCTCCAGATGCAAGTGCCATTATTTTCAGGCTTGTACATTAGGTTTTGGGGCTGGCCATTTCTGCATCTGGGTTTCTAGCTTCATGCCTTTTCACCTATTTCTTGGGGTGGTTGTTGCCATGCCTTGCATGGTTTTTCCTATTCTAGGGCCTTATGTGGATCCTTTATGGGTTTTATAGGCCTTCCGACTTGGTTTATATTGGCTTATTTCAGTGATTATTGTTATGATGTATGTACGCACAATGTTTTGGGTTTACATTTTTTGAGTGATTCTATGTATTCTGATCCATGATGTTTTTACTCTAGACCATATGCTATATGCATGTTTATGTAACATCTTTTTATTTAATAGAAATTTGTTGTTTTTTTCTTCTAGAGAAAAAAGTAAAAATCATTTTAAACACGCATTTATGCCAAGAAAACATGGTGGAGAGTATGCTAGGTAGGTGGATAAGATGGCTATGATGTGTTATGGGAAATTTTGGATTGAAAACGAGATAGCCGTACATTATGGAGAGTATGGGATGATAGCTGTATAAAGTGGCTATGTTGTTAAAAATGGCATAACCATTGTGGACAAGGAGAAATATAGTAAATTCAAAATGGCATAGCATGATGGAGAGTATGGGATGATAGTTGTATAAAGTGGTTATGTTTTTCAAAATGACATAACCATTGTGGACAACAAGAAATATAGTGAATTCCAAATGACATAGCCGATGTTCAAAATGGCCAAATGGCATAACCATTGTGGACAGGAAGAAATATAGTGAATTTGAAATGGCATAGCCACTGTTCAAAATGGCATAAATGTTGTGGATAGGAATAAATATAATGAATTCAAAATGGCATAGCCATTGTGGATAGGAAGAAATATAGTGAATTCGAAATGGCATAGCCGCTATTCAAAATGGCATAACAGTTGTGGACAGGAAGAAATATAGTGAATTCAAAATGGCATAGCCGTTGTGGACAAGAAGAAATGAAAAAGGATTGAACTTACCCTATTTTCTATGGTCGGGGAGAGTGAAGGCAAGAATTGATGCTTAACCCCTTGGCATTCAGACAGGGACTGCAGACCCATGCATACCATGGGTACCACTAAATGTGAGCAAACACATCGAATCCTCAACCTCCTCTGAAGGGTCAAGGCATGTCAGAGGAATCCATTAAGTGAATTATAATCCCATGGAAATTTCTTTGAATTGCAGGTTATAGAGCACGATAAGATATTGTGTGGGAGTGGGAGTGGGAGCATGGTGGTTCATTTCATCCAGGTGATCGAGAGCATTTCAAATTTCTATAGTAATAATTTGAAAGAAATTTTTCTCTAGATTATTAATCATGCGCTCTAAAACAAGGATCTTCTCTCTGAAATGTTAACTTTTTAATCCATATTTTAGGAAATTAACTTGACATTAAACCATCCACCTTAATTTGTGAATGAATTCTTGATAATGTGAATCCCCCCTTAGTATATTTTTATGCAATTATTCCTTTGGAAGTGATGGAGATCGTGATTCGTCTATAAGGATACCACACAAATCATGTCATTATATAGGTTGACTATGAAAAAATTATTGAACTACAATGTAGATGTAAATCGTCCTAAACCAATGGTGGTGAAGGAAAATCATTTAGGAAGGATATGCCTATAAATATTATCCCTATGTGCATCTTCCTTGATAAGTGACTGTTATTGGAAGATTTCCATTAAGAATGGTTGACTTTGCAAGATTTCAAATGGTTATGGATGAGTTATAGAGATTTAAATTGGTGATGGTAGACTAGAGAAGCTTTACATCAATTATCACATCACAAATAAGCCTTATATTAGTGTTGGGAAAGTTTAAAATGCTTCCATTAGGTATGTCTGGGTTGAGAATCACTCCATTAGCAGTGGCGTAGCTTAGAATCATTCCATTTTCAATTCCCTAGTTGATACTCCTTCCATTGTTGGTGCCCTAGGTGAGGATACTTCCATTGGCAGTGACCTAGACAAAATTATTTCCATTAGAATCTCCCTAGGTGTAAAACTATCCATTAGCATGGGTATGTGATGGAAGTATTCCCTTGGTAGGTTAAGGTGTCAAATTTCTTCCTCTTGTACTATATGATGTTGAAAATTTTCACCCAACTAGGGCCAATGTCAGAAGCCTTCCATTTGAGGGGGTCAAGAATGATAATATTCCATTATAATGGGATAGGAATAGGAATATTATATTCATAAGGGCCAATATCATAAGTATTCCATTAGAACCTCTAAAGTCTTCTCTAGGTTGTGGATTTGGAAACATCAAAAATATTCCAATTGCATAGTTGTTGTTGAGGGTTGAGATCTTAAATACTAATTGTCATTTTGATTTTAAATCCAGATTGAAATCTTCCACATGTAGTGTTTGTAGTCTAATGAAAGAAGTGGCTTTCACTCTGGGATCTCATGCACATGATATGAGCAAGCATATTTGGGAGAATATAGGCATGAACGAAAGGATTGAATCATGATTTTGGATCTTACCATAGGACATACATAGCCTTTTTCATACCTGTTATGGAGCCCAAATTTGTCACACCATTTCCATCAATTTTTATTCTATGCATGTGCACTTCTATGAAAATTATTGAACTCCTTCAAACTTTTGAGCGGTGGCTAAAAGCATGGTTGGTATGAGATGAAATATAATGAATTCATTCACCCCATTTCCTATGACATTCATGGAGATTATATCATCACCCATGTCAATTTCATTGTAATATTGAAAGTCATAAAGGTTTGAATTTTCTATGTTTGAGAGGTTTGAGAGGGACTCTGCATTCAACACAATGGCTTCCATTTTTCCAAGTATCTTGGTAAGAAAATTCCCAATTTTAATGTTGAAGAGAACCATGGGAACTCCAAAGGCCTGATAGGCAGTGAGCCAAGTGTAGGCCTTGTCCATGGTATCCTCCACTCATTGTAATATTCAACCTTGTATTTTTTGGTGTGGAGAATGGTGAGCAAAGAGAAGAAACCACTAGATAATTTGTGCATATTTTCCCCCCAATCATATACCATGTATTCATACTTAAGTTATGCATGGCTAGAATTTATCGATTCTTAGAAGGTGAGACTATTTTCCAGGGTGGAATCGACCAAGTTGACAACATAATCAGGATCATTAGGGGCTCTGAGAATGTACTGTTTCTTCTTGGGAGCACCATCATTGGGCATGATGCAAGCCTACAACTTGGCCACGAAGCCATTCCTCCACTGGAATGAAACCTAGACTAGTGTTTTGTGCTTACAAAAATATAGTCTGACATCAGTTTCAATACAAAGTCCCCCCACCATACCTCTAATGTGAAGAAAGTCATCATTCTACTCCTCCTCCTTGGAGATTCCTAAAACCACTTTAATGACTACCACAGCTATAGGGTTTGATATCCCCCCCCCCCCACTCATGATTTAATGTGGGATTCACGATTCATGAATCCTTTGGACCCTGTTGATGCTTTTACCAAACACATATGGTGAATGATCTAAGAAAAATAAAAGGCTTAACCCTCTCTAGGGGGAAAAGCCAATTTTCCATGTAATAGTAACTATAATATCCAAGCGATGGTCTTGACATATAACAGTTGGATCAACATGGCTTTGATACCACTTATCTCAAGATCTCGGGGGGTTACGATCTAGGAACCACTAATGCAGGGAGATAGTAGGAAAGAGAGAATAAAATATGCCCTGAAACTATTTTTTCAAAAACCTTGAACATAAAATACACATAATGAATACATAACAATATATGAAAATCATATAATTCTTTATTTAATGGATAAATCCTTTACGCTAAGTTTTGGAGGACCCATGTCTTGATTTTCAAGGTGAGGCTTATTATTTATAGTATTTTGAGTGTGCTCTTGAGCTACAATAGCATGGGTAGATACCATTAATGGAAGACACTTTCCATTCAAAGCATAGGTATAGGATGAATGAACGTAGATTTATAGTTTTTCAAAGTCACTTACTGAGGCCTAATTATAGTTGAATTGGAAATATCTGATGTAAGTCATAGCTAGAACATTAGAAGAGGGGGCCTTCATCACATAGCCTCTAGGAGAAATCTGGTTATGGTGAAGGTAGAAAATTCCTTGATAGCATCATTTTTTCCCATGAATTGATTTTATCTCTAAATATTTCAAATTTTGTGTATGGTCAAGGGCTTATTCTTGAACCTCATAAATGGGTCACCCTCCTCAACAGTCACTCCACCTTGTGGTACCAAAAAAGGGAGCCCATTATCCCTCTTCCACTTCCTAATCGAAGGAGGATTCAATTGATCCATTAAGGCTATGCTACCTGCAAACAAAAATAGAGGTATGAAACTTTATGGGGATGATCAAATTGCATCTAATCAATAATTTGTGGATGAAACTCATCTTTTGTTTGGACCAATAGTAGGAGAAGCTCATGCATTCGAATATGTACATGGATACTTTATGGTAGCCTTGGGCACAAGTATAAATCATGGTAAGTCACAAATATTCCTCTTGAATGTTTCTATTGTTATTCAATTACATATTTCCATAATTCTTGGATATCAATGGAGTTCCCTTCGATATAAATAGATGGGTTTTCTACATGTTAAGAATGCCCTCTAGTATGCCTCGTGGGAGGATCTTCAACTCTATATCCCTAGTTATTTTCACATTATCATTCTAAATTAAATTAGTGATTTTGTAGTTGGAATCAAAGTTATGAAGGGTTGAGATAAATTCTAGTAGTATTTTGTATTTAGAGCATTTAGAATGTATTACATGAAATAAGTGTAAAAAATTATATGAGATAAAGATTTTGATTAATGTATAAAAAACTCTACATTTTCATTAACCATACATTTACTCTAATAAATGACAATGCATTTATCACTAATAAATGATAACTGATTAAAAATAAATAAATAATATACATGATATAATTAGTGTAATTATTATTTTCTATCAAACGACTTAAATTTTTTAATATAATTAATGTATGTATTAAATAATAATAATAAATCAAAATCATCAATAAATTATATAATTTATTTCAAATTTACTCTCTTCGAATTAAAAAATCGAAATTATAAACCATTATCATTATATATATATATATATATATATATATATATATATATATATATATAGAAAATATGTATATTATTGATTAATATCTTTATTATAAAGACTAAAAAGTAAAGTGTTCTATACTCTCGTTACATTTTTAGTTTTTAATAACTAGCTTGCAAAATTGAAAATCTTGAATGGATTAACTTGTTAATATGAAAATGATGGCTAACAAATTTTACATTTATGATATTAGTGGCGAATGAATTTTACCACATCTTTGTAATTGGAAATTTTGTAATTTACATTTTGATTAACGAATTTTATTCTATTTAACTACCGAATTTGGAAAGTTTGATAGATTTAAAAAAAAAATTGAAATAGGCGTCCATCATCATGTGATAGTGCCACTACGAAATTGAAAACGGTCAAATGGCATAACCGTTGTGGACGGGAAGCCGCTGTTGAAAATGGCATAACCGTTGTGGACAGGAAGAAATATAGTGAATTCAAAATGGCATAGCCGTTGTGGACAGGAAGAAATAAATAAGGATTGAACTTACCATATTTTCTATGGGCGGAGACAGCGAAGGCGAGAGATGATGCTTGGTATTCAGACAGGGAATGCAGACCCATGCATACCGTGGGTGCCACTGAATGTGAGCGGACACATCGAATCCTCACCCTCCTCTGAAGGCTCAAGGCATTTCGGAGGAATCCAATAAGTGATTTATAATCCCATGGAAATTTCTTTGAATTGCAGGTTGCAGAGCACGATCAGATATTGTGTGGGAGTGGGAGTGGAAGCATGGTGGTTCATTTCATCCAGGTGATCGTGCAGACGTTGCAAGTTCTAGAGGTTAAGGTGAAGAGCGGAATAGGTGTTCCTGGATGCTTTGTAAAATCGAGCCAATTGACATCATACAGATATCGTCGGCCCCTCATGGTAGGGCAATTTGACCCTCTAATATTCAATCCCTAGTCGCTGCCACGAAATGTTAATGGGGACTCTACATCTGTGCAGGAGTGATGCACATAGAGACAAGCCACCGTTTAAAGAGCATAGACAGGAAGAAGAAGGGTGAGAGAGAGGAAGAAGAAGTGTGAGAGGACGTGGCTGTTCAATTCTTCTGGTGAGTGATGGGATTTCTGAAGGCCATCAGATTCCATTTTTGTGAATACCCTCTATTCATTAATAGTATATATATTGATTGCCTATGTTCATTGTAGTTATATATGATTATTATTTCTATTCATGAAAACACGTGTTCTTATCTCTATTATTCTTATACATAAAAACATCGCTAATCGCAATTAAATTCTGTATACCTCTAATCCCTTCTGCATTCGAACTGAGCGTAGTAGAGAAGAATCATACTATGGAGGGTGGCTGGTTTTTTATTTGGGACTTGCTGAGTGGAGAAGAATGCTGCTGTAGGGCAGGGAATATAGGGCTGTGGGTTGATTTAGCGTTGCATGTGGTCGATATGTCTTCTGTGTTTTCTTTAGCAATGTCAATAGCTATTTCTCTCTTTTCCTTGCAGTTTTTTCGTGGGGTTTGGGTTTTATTTTTTTGGGTTTATGTTTTTTTCGGTTTATATATTGGTAATTTTTTTTTTCACTGTTTTTTGGGTTTTTGTTTTAACTTCCCACATTCTGTGCACTTAAAAGAGGTGTTTGGGTTTTTTTTTTTAGGGTTGCGCGTGCAGGTGTGGGAAGATTGCGGAGAAGCTGGAGGGGAGACTTGAAAACTCGACTCAACTTTGAACGATACTCATTGGAGGTATTTCTCATATACTTTATATTTAGATATGCTTTATACTGAGCTCTATTTTAGTTGCTAAAGAAATTAGGTTGTATTATTTTAGTTGCTAGAGAATTTATGTTGTAATTTTTGTGTTTGCTAAAAAAAACATTTATGTTGTATATTTTTTATTGCTTAACGATGTTGTAATTTGTAAGACAAAAAAATTTAGGATAGTTAAATGAAATAAATAAAATAAAACCATCTTGCTAAAAGGGATTCTCCTTGCATTGTTTTTTATTGTTTTCCACTGGCAACACCGCTATCAATTTACAAACAACACGGAACACCTTCGTAAGTAAAATGATAAAAGATCCGTGGCATCTGATTTGGGCGAATAACCGTATATACCAAATCTTTATTTCCGTTTACATTTCTGTTAGCATATTCAGAAATCTTTTGATCTATTTCAATCTTCAAAGCTATTTATATACATTATGTTGATCTATTACAATCTTCCAAAGTCCATAGTTATTTATACATGGATTTTATTTATTTATTTATTATTTGGAGGCTGGATGACCTAAAAGCATGGTGTTTTTTAATTTAATTTAAGAGCAAGTGATCGAGTGCGGTGGGTTGTTGAGTTGGGCTTAGCTGGGCAGAGCATGGCATATAGCGTTGCCGGTTGGTTGATTCTGCTTCTTTCTTCTGTGGATGCTTCTTGCTTGTAGTTTTGGGTTTTTGTTTTTTATTGGTATTTTTTTTTGTTTTTAACGGTTTAGATTAGATTTACTACTAGATTTTCTGGGAAATGAGATGATATGTTTTTAAGAGTTACACCCTATAGCTGTGGTTGATGTAATTCCCACATGCTGTGTTGTGGTTAAAAAAGGTATGCACTGTAGAAAAATTGCGGAGCACTGTTTCTTGCGGTTTTTACGTAGGAAGATTGCGGAGAGCTTCGGTGGAAACAGACGTGGGACTATGTTGTTAACAATCAACTCTTTCTCATACTTTATACTTAGCTCTACTTTATTTGCTAAAGAACTTATGTTGTATTTGTTTGGTTTCTAAAGAAATGTTGATGTTGTATTTGTTTGGTTGCTAAAGAATTTATGTTTTATTAAGTAAGAAAAGAAAAATTACAAAAGCTAAATGAAGTAAATAAACTAAAACTATCTTGCTTAAACTGATTTTCCTCGGAAATGCTTTTTCTATGTATTCCACGATTTCTGGAAAGAATAAAAAGCAAGGCAACACCATTTTTAGCTGTCCATTGTTGTTGTACAAATTCACATACGCAACACCGAACACCTTTCTAAGGCTTTTGGTTTGGGGGCGAGTAACTTTGTATACCAAATATTTCCTTCCGCTTACAATTTTGTCAGCTTATTCAGAATGATATTGATATATTTCGATCTATGAACGTCAAAAGTTATTTATACATTGATATTTTGTTCAAAAGTTATATATACACTGATATTTTGTTACAATCTTCGAAAGTTAATAGTTATCTGTACATGGATATTTTGTATTTTAATTTTATTAGTGTCTAGATGATCAAAAAGTAGGGTGTTTTTTTATTTAATAATCAAGAAAGTGCTCTTATGAAAGAGGTTTTTTTATTAGAGGAAGAAATAACTTTGTTTCGGGCTACTTCTTTTTATTTCTAATTTGTCTTGTTATTGTAATTTTCTTTTTAAAAGTCAACTTTGTTCCACGGCATTTATTTTTATTTGTAATTTCTTTTTTTAACGATCATTATGGAGATAACGCTTGAAGTAAAGGTTTTTTCACGATCTGTTTGGATTGTTTTTTTGGTTTCTTCTCTTTTTTAATTAATTAATTTAATATAATGTAATTAAATTAAAATTAAAATAATATTTATTAGGCATATAATTAAATGATATTTTGTGGATTTGCATTAATTGTAGCTATGAGAAATAATATTTTCGAGATATTTTCACTGTATTGTTTTGGTATAAAATATATGTATTTTTTGGTGATAAAAAATTAAAATTGAAATTTATTTAAAGTAAATTATATATTTAGTAGCCACAAAAGTATTAAGAAGAATAGTATATTGTGATTGAAAATAGAAATTTTAACTTGAATTTTGAAATAAATTTGTAAATTTGTAAATTTATTTGTCATATAAATGTGTTTGTAATTTCTCATATATTGTATTTGTTAATTTTGAAGATTTTAATGTAATTTTTCACATGATTTTTATATAATAAATAAATATTTTTTAACTATAGTTTTTTTAAATATATTTATAATTTAGATATAGAAAAGGGGAATATAGAAAGATATAGAGAGGAGAGGGGAGAGAAGGGGAAGGGGATTTAGTGTTAGAGAGGTAGCCGAAAAGAGGATGGAAATGATTTAAAGCGGGGTGGGGAGGATTTAAAGAGAGAGAGAGAGAGAGAGAGAGAGAGAGAGAGAGAGAGAGGGGGAAGGGAAGGGAAGGAGGGGGAGATGGAGAGTGGGGAAGGTAGGGGGAGAGGGACGATGGGGAGAGGGAGAGGGAGGAAGGGAGGGAGGAAGAAAGTTGGATAGATGGGGAGAGATAGGGAGAAATAAATAGGGAGGGGGGTAGGAAGGTAGAAGGAAGGGAGAGGGAGAGGAGGGGAGGGAAGGGAGAGGGAGAGGAGGGGAGGGAAGGCGAGGGGAGGGAATGCAGGGGGAGAGGGCCAATGGGGAGAGGGAGAGGGAGGAAGAGAGCGATGGGGAGGGGGAACAAGAGAGAGGGAGATGGAGGGTGAGAGGAAGGGAGGGAGAGGGAGAGGGAGAGGGAGAGGGAGGAAGGGAGGGAGGAAGAGAGTTGGAGAGATGGGGAGAGATGGGGAGAAATAAATAGGGAGGGGGGTAGGAAGGTAGAAGGAAGGGAGAGGGAGAGGAGGGGAGAGAGGGAGGGGGAGAGCGACGATGGGGAGAGGGATGGTGAGACAGATGGCGAGAGGGGGAGGCAGGGGGGGCAGAGGGAGAGGGAAAGGGAGAGGGAGAGGGTGTCAGAGAAAGAGGGATGAGGATAAGGAGAGGGAGGGAGAGAGGAAGGGAAGGATTTAAAGAGGGATGGCGAGAGAGAGAGAAAGAGAGAGGTAGGGAGGTAGAGGGAAGGGACAGGGAGAGGTGGGGAGTTATGTAGAGGTGGGGAGGGAGGAAGGGGAGAGAGAGGTGGGGGGAAGGGAGAGAGATGATCGGGGGAGGGAGAGAGAGGAAGGAAGGGAGGGAGGGAGACAGTTGGACAAATGGGGAGAAAGAGAGAGAGGGAGGGGAGTGGGTAAGAGGGATGGGGTGAGAGGGAAAGAGGGAGGTAGGGATAGGGAGAGGGAGAGGGAGACGACTAGGGAGAGAGGGAGAGGGAGGGGGAGAGAAAGGAGGAAATAGAGATGGAGGGAGAGAAAGATGGATGGGGACATGGAGAGGGAGAGGGAGAGGGAGGGGGAGGGATGGAAGGATGGGGAGAGGGAGGGAGAGGGGGGGATGGTGGTCAGGGAGGGAGGGATGGGGAGCGTGACGCAGAGAGAGAGGAAGCTACGGAGAGAGGGAGAGGGAGGGGGAGAGAAAGGGAGGGAGACAAAGGGGGAAATAGAGAGGGAGGGAGAGGGAGGGCCGAAAGGATGAGGAGAGGCAGGGAGGGAGAAGGAGGGGGGGAGGGAGGGAGGGAGGAGGAGGGGGTGAGGGAGGGAGGGAGGGAGGGTGAGGGAGGGAGGGAGGAGGAGGAGGAGGGGAAGAGGGAGTGAAAGGGATAGGGAGGGTACGAGTGAGAAAGGGAATGGGGGAGGGGGTGAGGGAGGGAAGGAGAAGGAGGAGGAGGGGAAGAGGGAGTGAAAGGGATAGGGAGGGTACGAGTGAGAGAGGGAATGGGGGAGGGGGAGAGGGAGAAGGAGGGGGAGAGGGGGAGAGTGAGATGGAGGGAGAGAGGGAGAGGGGAAGGAGAGGCAACTACAAAGAGAGGGAGGGGGAGTGGGAGAGAAAGGGGGAAATAGAGAGGGAGGGAGAGAAAGAGGGATGATGACATGGAGAGGGAGAGGGAGGGAGAGAGAGGGACGGAGGGACGGAGGGAGAGGGAGGAGGAGGGGGAGAGGCAGTGAAAGTGATAGGGAGGGGACGAGTGAGAGAGGGGGAGGGGGTGAGGGAGAAGGAGGGGGGGAGAGGAATAGGGGGAAGGATAGGGAGAGGGCGAGAGAGTGGGAGTGGGAGAAAGAGGTGTGAGAGAGGGAGGGAGAGGGAGGGAGAGAAATAGCGATGGGGATACGGAGAGGGAGAGAGAGAGGAATGGAAGGATGGGGAGAGGGAGAGGGGGAGGGAAGGAGAGAAAGACGTGCGAGAGAGGGAGAGCTAGGGGGGGAAAGAGAGAAAGAGGGAGGGAGAGGGGAAAGGAGAGGGAGAGGATGAGGGAGTGGGAGTGGGAGAAAGAGGTGTGAGAGAGGGAGGGAGGGAGAGGGAGAGGGAAAGAGAGAGGGAGGGAGGGAGAGGGAGAGGGAGAGGGAAAGAGAGAGGGAGGGAGAGGGAGAGGGATGGGGATATGGAGAAGGAGAGGGAGAGGAATGGAAGGATGGGGAGAGGGGGAGGGAGAGGGAGAGGGGGAGGGAGGTAGAGCGAGGGGGCAAAGAGAGGGAGGGAGAGAAAGAGGGATGGGGACACAAAGAGGGAGATGGAGAGGTAGGGAGGGAAAGAAGGATGGGGAGAGGGGGAGGGAGGGACAGAGATGGAGATGGCGAGGGAGGGAGAGAGAGAGGGAGGGAAGGAGGGAGGGAGAGAGAGGAGGAGGAGGAGAGGGAGAGGGAGAGAGTGGGATTGGGAGGGGGAAGTGGAGAGGGAGAGAGAGGGATTGGGAGGGGCAGAGCGAGAGGGGGAGAGTGAGACTAAGAGGGAGGGAGAGACGGAGAGGGGGAAGGAGATGGAGAGGGGGACGGACGAGGTGAAAGAGGTGTGAGAGAGAGAGGGGGAGGGAGGTAGAGAGAGGGAGGGAGAGAGAGAGTGGGGGGAGTGATAGAGAGAGAGTGGGGAGGGGGAGTGGGTGATGGAGAGTGAGGGAGGGAGGGATGGGGAGAGGGAGAGGGAAGGAGGGAGACAGAGGAACGAAGGGAGAGAGGGAGACAGATAAGGAGGAGGAGGAGAAGAGGTAGACAGAGGGAGGGAGACAGAGGAAGGGAGGGAGAGAGGGAGACGGATAAGGAGGAGGAGAAGAAGAGGGAGATGGAGAGGGAGAGGGAGGAGGAGGATAGGGAGACAGATAAGGAGGAGGAGGAGGAGGAGGAGAGGGAGAGTGAAGGAGGGAGGGAGGGAGGGAGAGAAAGTGGGGAGGGGAAGAAGGAGAGGATTCAGGGACGAAGGAGAGGGAGAGCGGGAGGGGGAGGCTGAGTGGGAGGGAGAGAGGGAAAGGGAGAACAAGAGGGATAGGGGTATGGAGGGGGAGGGGAAGGGTGAGTGGGAGGGAGAGAGGGAGAAGGAGAGGGATAGGGGTATGGAGGGGGAGAAAGAGGTGTGTGACAAAGATAGAGGGAGAGGGAGAGATAAGTGGGGAGGGTTAGGGGAAGAGGGAGAGTGAGGGAGGAAGAGAGGGAGAGGGAGAGTGGGAGAGGAAGAGTGAGGGTTTGATGGAGACAGGGAGAGGGAGAGGGATAAGGAGGGATAAAACAAGGGAAATAGGGAGGGAGGGAGGAAGGGAGAGGGAGAGGGAGAGGGAGGTGGAGGAGGAGAGGGAGGGGGAGAGAGAGGGGGGAGGAGGAGAGGGAGAGAGAGGGAGAGGGAGGAGGAGGGCAAGGGAGAGAGAGAGGGAGTAGGAGAAGGAGAGGGGGAGGGGGAGAAGGAGAGAAAGAAAGTGGGTAGGGGGAGAAGGAAAGGGGTAGGGGGAGTGGGAGAGTGAGAGGGAGGGAGAGAGGGAGAGGTTGAAGGAGAGGGATAGGGCTAGGGAAGGGGAGAAAGAGGCGTGAGAGAGAGAGAGGGGGATATGGAGAGATAATAGAGAGAGAGGGAGAGCAAGGGAGGGAGAGAGAGAGTGGGGAGGGGGAGGAGGAGAGAGAGAGTGGGGAGGAGCAGGGGGAGGGGGAACGGGAGAGAGAGAGTTGGGAGGAATGGGGAGAGAGAGAGAGAGGGAGGGAGAGAGGGAGAGGGAAAGTGGGAGAGGGAAAGTGAGGTAGGGATGGATAGAGGGAGAGAGAGAGGGAGAGGGATAGGGAGAACAAGCGATGAGGATAGGGAGAGGGAGGGAGAAGGAGGGGGAGGGGGAGGGGGAAAGGTAGAGAGAGGGAGATGGAAGGGGAGAGGGAGAGAGAGGGAGGGGGAGGTGGAGGGGGAGAGGGAGAGAGGGAGAGTGGGAAAGCGAGAGAGAATAGAGAGACATGCAAGGAGGGAGATTGAGAGGGAGAGGGAGAGAGGGGGAGAGGAGGAAAGAGTGATAGCGGGGAGGAAGGGGGATAAGGGGAGGTGGGGGTTAGATAGAGAGAGTTAGGAGAGAGAGGGGGATGGTTACGGAGGGGGAGTGGAGGGGGAGGAAGGAATGGGGAGGAGGTAGGGAGCGATACTGAGATTACGGGGGAGGGAGAGGGAGAGTGGGCTGAGAGAGTGGGGAAGTCAGTAGAGGGAAAGAGGGGGGAAGTCATGGAGGGATAAGCATAGAGAGAGAGAGAGAGAGAGAGAGAGAGAGAGAGAGAGAGAGAGGAAATGTGTGTGTGTGTGTGTGTGTGTGTGTGTGTGAGAGAGAGAGAGAGAGAGAGAGAGAGAGGGGAGGAGAAATAGGTGAGAGGGAATGAAAAGGGGGTAATGGAGAGAGAGAGAGACAGGTAGAGAGAGATTGTGAGGGAGAGGGAGAGTGAGGGGTGTTGTAAAATGTAACTAGGTCGGTCTTCATGATGACTATGTAATTATGAAAAGAAGAAGACAATAATAATAAAAATGTATTTTTGTCTCATGAGTTTCATGAGAAATATTTTATGTAGATAGATTTCTTCTTGATATCTATTATGTTCATGATTAAGTGTCAAAGACATGAAGGATCCAGACCTTATAAAGAGGCTTACAACAACCCTCCAAAAGTGTTGAAAGACAAGCTCAAAATATGGCAGAAACAACATTCATCAATCTTGGAATATATGTGTATTAATATGCCAGAGAAACAAACTAAAACTCAAATTTTTAAACAAGTTAATAAGTCGCCAATGTATGTTTTTATATTTTACTTAATAAGATCAAATATTTATATATATATATATATATATATATATATATATATATATATATATATATATATATATATATATATACGTATACTGCGGCTCATTTGGAGACAACATAGTTACGGTAAAGTCCGAGTTGAACAACGTTGGAGAAATAATAAGCATTGCGGATGAATATGAGATTGTACAATGTTAAAAGGAGCAGAAGAATAGAATGTGGATTGAAGGAATAGACTGCAAAAGTGACTGAAGGTGACTGAAGGTACGATGATGATGAATGAAGGTATAATGATGACTGAAGGTACACGATGATTGAAGTGCAGAAAGGGTACAGTAAGAACATCTATGAGTTTAAAGTGTCTAAGGAAAGAATTTGTCAAAGTCAATACAGTGATCTAAAGGTAGTAGAAAGTGAGGAAGGTAAATCAGAGATTTACCTTCCTAACTACATTTCAAGATGTTCAATTACAAGTGAAAATTATTTTGTCTCTACATTTGACTAAGTTCTTTGATAATTGACTTGATGAAAGATTAACTAAGTGAAATAAGAGAATACATAAGCAAGCTCACAAGTAATTATCAAGAAGAGAATTTGAGTTAATCACTTGCCCTACGAATTATCAACAAGGGGGAGGAATGGGGAGAGGGAGAGGCAGAGAGGGAGGAGAGACTGATAGGGAGAGATAGGAGGGAGGGAGGGGGATAAGGGTAGGGAGAGGTATGAGAGAGAGGGGAGGGGTAGGGAGTGAGAGTGGAGACGGAAATAGGGATGCGGGGAGGCAGGGAGCGATAGGGAAAGCAAGGGAGAGGGAGAGGGGGGTCGGAGAGTTTTGGGGAGGGGAAAATATGGAAAAAGGGGGGAAGGGAGGGAGGCATATGTAGAAATAGAGAGAGAGAGAGAGAGAGAGAGAGAGAGAGAGAGGAAATGTGTGTGTGAAAGAGAGAGGGGCAGGAAGGGAGAGGGGGAGAGGAGGAAAAGACTCGAGAGGGAGAGAGGTTAGGGGAAGGAAGGGGATCAGGGAGGAAGAGCGGGAGAGAGGGGGAGGGTGGGTAAAGGGAGTGGAGTGGGAGAGAGGGATGGAGGAAGGCAGGAGGGATAGGAAAGAGGGGGCAGAGAGAAGGGGGATGGGTCACGAGAGCACATGGGGGGACAAAGGATAAAGGGTAAGGTGTGGATATATATATATATATATATATATATATATATATATATGTATATGTGTATATATATAGAGAGAGAGAGAGAGAGAGAGAGAGATAGAGAGAGAAAGGGGGGGGAGGGGGGCAGGAGAGAGAGAGAGGAGGAAAAAGAGCTTAGAGGGAAGGAAAGGGGTGTAATGGAGAGACACAGAGAGAGAGATATAGTGATAGAGAAGAGGGGGTGTTTGAGAGAGAGAGAGAGAGAGGATTATCAGTTTCAATTTCCATTTAGTCCTTAGGATTGATCACACCAAGATGTGGCACGTAGCCTTCTTGTTGCTCACACATGTCATAAATTGTGTGGTAGAACCTACCTTATTATGGGTGCCCTAGATAGTAACCTATTTTCACTTGGTACCTATGCTGAACTATTTTTCTTAGGCTCGAGAGTCCTCTTTATTGCCATCATGCGTTTGTGTTGAAGCCTCCTTCTTCTTCTTCTTCTTCTTCACTATTTTTATGGGTTTATATCCTAGAGGCTCCCATGTGTTGAGTTATATTATTACATTGCATATTGACTACTTGTACCCCTTTTTTCCTTAAGCCAGCTTACTTTGGACTCGTGTGTAAGCCACTTTTGAACATGAATTTTCTACAAGTTCAAACCATTCATTCATTAGCCTTTGTGAATTGACAGCCTTTTCCATAGAGGGAATATCGCTTGAGTTTTGATGACCAACATCTACCACCTTGCACTAAGCATACGAATGTTCCAGTCCTAAGAAATAGTGAACTTTCCTTTCACACTTTTTCTCTCCACTCTAGTAGAGGCATTAATTTATTCTTTTAAAGGTTTTAAATATTAAAAAGACAATAAAGGCAGAGGGAGAGGGGGGACAGTAGGGGGAGAGGGAGAGGAGGGGAGGGAAGGAAGGGGAGAGGGAGAGGGAGAGGGAGGAAGAGATTTGGAGAGATGGGGAGAGAGGGAGGAGGTGCGGAAGGGGGTAAGAGGGAGGGAGAGAGGGAGGGTGAGGAGGGAGAGAGGGAGAGGGAGAGGGAGGGGGAGGAAGGGAGGGAGGAAGAGATTTGGAGAGATGGGGAGAGAGGGAGCGGGTCGGGGTAAGAGGGAGAGAGAGAGGGATGGGGAGAGGGGGAGGAAGGGGGGCAGAGGGAGGGAAGAATTTAAAGAGGGATAGCTAGAGAGAGAGACAGATAGGTAGGGAGGTAGAGGGAAGGGAGAGGGAGAGGTGTGGAGGTAGGTAGAGGTGGGGAGGGATAGGGGGGAAGGGAGAGGGAAGATCAGGAGAGGGAGGGAGACGGAGGAAGGGAGGGAGGGAGACAGTTGGAGAGATGGGGAGAAAGAGAGAGCGGGAGGGGAGTGGGTAAGAGGGATGGGGTGAGAGGGAAAGAGGGAGGGAGGTATGAGGAGGGAGGTAGACAAAGGGGGAAATAAATAGGGAGGGAGAGAAAGAGGGATGGGGAGGGGGAGAGTGAGAGGGAGAGGGAGGGACGGAAGGATGGGGAGAGGGAGGGAGGGAGATGGAGGGGGTGAGGGAGGGACAGAGGGAGAGGGGGAGAGGGAGAGGGAGGTGGCTAGGGAGAGAGGGAGAGGGAGGGGGAAAGAAAGGGAGGGAGACAAAGGGGGAAATAGAGAGGGAGGGAGGGAAAGAGGGGCGGTGAGAGGGAGAGGGAGAGGGAGAGGGAGAAGGAGGGACAGAAGGATGGAGAGAGGGAGGGAGGGACGAAGGGAGAGGGAGGAGGAGGGGGAGAGGGAGTGAAAGGGATAGGGAGGGGACGAGTGAGAGAGGGAGAAGGGGAGGGGGAGCGGGAGAGAGAGAAAGTGGGGTGGGGGAGAGGGAGAGGGGGAGACTGAGATGGAGGGAGAGGGGGAAGGAGAGGGATAGGGCGAGGAAGTGGGAGTGGGAGAAAGAGGTGTGAGAGAGGGAGGGAGATAGAGATGGAGGGGGAGACAAAGGGAGGGAGACGGAGAGGAATGGAAGGATGGGGAGAGGGAGAGGGGGAGGGAGGGGACAAAGAGGTGCGAGAGAGGGAGAGGGAGAGATAATAGAGAGATAGGGAGAGAGAGGGGGCAGAGAGAGGGAGGGAGAGAAATAGGGATGGGGATACAAAGAGGGAGATGGAGAGGTAGGGAGAGAAATAAGGATGGGGAGAGGAGGAAGGAGGGATGGAGATGGAGGTGGCGAGGGAAAGAGAGAGAGGGAGGGAGGGAAGTAGAGAGGGAGAGGGAGGAGGAGGAAGAGAGGGAGAGAGAGGGATTGGGAGGGGGAGGGGGAGAGAGAGGGATTGGGAGGGGGAGGGGGAGAGAGAGGGATTGGGTGAGGGAGAGTGAGGGAGGGAAGGATGGGGAGAGGGAGAGGGAGAGGGATGGAGGGATGGAGACAGAGGAACAGAGGGAGAGAGGAGACGGATAAGGTGAAGGAGGAGAAGAGGGAGACAGAGAGGGAGAGGGAGGAGGAGGAGAGGGAGACAGAAAGGGAGAGAGAGGAGGAGGGAGAGGGAGGGAGAGGGAGAGAAAGTGGGGAGGGGAAGAAGGAGAGGAAGTGGCGGAGAAGGAGAGGGAGAGGGGGAGGGGGACGGTGAGTGGGAGGGAGAGAGGGAGAGGGGGAAAGAGAGGGATATGGGTATGGAGGGGGAGAAAGAGGTGTCCGAGAGAGAGAAAGGGAGAGGGAGAGATAATAGAGAGAGAGGGGGAGAGAGGGAAGGAGAGAGAGAGTGGGTAGGGGGAGAGGGAGAGCAAGTGGGGAGGGATAAGGGAAGATGGAAAGCGATGGAGGAAGAGAGGGAGAGGGGGAGTGGGAGAGGGAGACTGAGGTTATGATGGAGACAGGAAGAGAGAGAGGGAGAGGGAGGGAGAAAAAAAGGGACATATGGAGGGAGGGAGGAAGGGAAAGGGAGTGGGAGAGGGAGGTGGAGGAGGAGAGGGAGAGGGAGAGGGAGGAGGATGAGGAGGAGAGGGAGAGGGAGGAGGACGAGGAGGAGAGGGAGGGAGAGGGTGAGGGAGAGCGAGGAGGACGAGGAGGAGAGGGAGAGGGAGGAGGAGGGCGAGGGAGAGAGTGAGGGATGGGGAGAAGGAGAGAGGGAGTGGGAGAGTGAGAGGGAGGGAGAGAGGGAGAGGGGTAAGGAGAGGAATAGGGCGAGGGAAGGGGAGAAAGAGGTGAGAGAGAGAGAGGGAGAGAGGGAGAGATAATAGATAGAGAGGGAGAGCGAGGGAGGGAGAGAGAGAGTGGGGAGGGGGAGGAGGAGAGAGAGAGTGGGGAGGGGGAGGAGGAGAGAGAGGGAGAAATATAGTTGGGAGGGATGGGGGGAGAGGGAGCGAGCGAGAGGGAGAGTGATGGAGGGATGGATAGAGGGAGAGGGAGAGGGATAGGGAGAGGGATAGGGAGAACGAGCGATGAGGATAGGGAGAGGTAGAGGGAGGGAGAAGGAGGTGGACGGGGGGAGGGAGAGGGAGACAGAGGGAGGAGGAGAGGTATGGGGAGAGGGAGACAGATAAAGTGGGGAGGGGGATAAGGAGAGAAAGGGATTTAGAGGGGGAGAGTGAGGGGGAGGGAGAGAGGGAGAGGGGGAGGGAAGGGGAGAAATATGTTAGAGAGAGACAGAGAGGGAGAGAGAATAGAGAAAGAGAGAGAGGGAGAGAGAGGGAGTGGGGGAGAAGGATACAGAGAGAGTGGGGAGGGGGAGGCAGAGAGGGAGAGGAAGGGAGGGAGAGTGTACAGAAGAGGGGGAGAGAGAGTGAGGAAGGGTGAGAGGGAGAGGGGGAGAGAGGGGTAGAGAGAGGTGAGAGAGGTAGAGTGAGAGAGGGAGAGTGGGAGAGAGAGAGAGAATATAGAGAGAGGGAGGGACGAAGATTAAGAGGGAGAGGGAGGGAGGGAGAGAGGGGGAGAGGAGGAAAGAGTGATAGCGGGGAGGGAGGGGGATAAGGGGAGCGAGAGGTTAGAGAGAGAGAGTTACGAGAGAGAGAGAGGGAGGGTTAGGGAGAGCGAGTGGAGGGGGAGAGAGGGATGGGGGGTAGGTAGGGAGCAATAGGGAGATTTCGGGGGAGGGAAAGGGGGAGTGGGCAGAGAGAGTGGGGAAGGCAGATAGAGGGATAGAGGGGGGAAGTCAGGGAGGGATAAGCAGAGAGAGAGAGAGAGAGAGAGAGAGAGAGAGAGAGAGAGGAAATGTGTGTGTGT
>CM076576.1:866008654-866097780 GCA_034641835.2 Pinus albicaulis | reverse complement strand
GAAAGTGGGGAAGATATAGGAGGAGAAGAGAAGACGAGAGTAAGTGGGTGTACATGTGAGAGAGAGAGAAAGGGAGGGAAGGAAGTGAGTGATAGGGTGAGAGATGTAGAAAGAGATAGAGTGAGTGGGAGAGAGAGGTTAAAAGAGAGATTGGTAGAGAGAGAAATAACGGTCAAAGACAGAGGGGAAGAATGAGAAAGAGAGAGATATATAGGGGGAGAGGGGAGAGTGAAAGAGGATTAGTTTAAGGAAAAAAAGAGTCAGCAAGGGGGAGAGAAAGATGGAGCGAGGGGGAGATATAGCTTGGGATGGATATTTTGAAGGAAATATTAAGCAAGGTAAGTAGGGATAGTAGGAGAGGAAGTGAGAGGGATAAAGTTAGAGAGATTAGTAGTGAGGAGAGGGAGAGAGAGAGAGAGAGAGAGGGTAAGGGAGGGGGAGAGGGAGAGGTAGAGGGACAGAGAGAGAAAGAGGGATGGTTTGAAAATTTCGGACAAATCCATCCTAGTACATTTTACGAGCCATAGGAAGGAGGAACTTAGTTACGTCTGTTAGGGTCCTCTAATAATAGGATTCATAGTTTTTGAATTGACTTCGATAGTCTTGTAAATATGTACATACCTTGCTTTCTGCAATTTTTTTCCCCTATTTTGAATAAATGAAAAATAATAAAAAACAAAAAATGGGTAAAAGTCCTAAAAGAAAGATCAAAGGACTTAGAAAAGATAGACCCAAAAATAAAAGGAGATAAAAATAAGACCTGAAAGTAAGTAAGTCAAAATGAAACTACTATTTACTTTATTGCAAGAATAATGATTATGTGCAGATTGTCAATAAATGCCATAACCCATGATCAGTTAAACAGTTTAATCTTAACTTTTCATGCTTTGAATTTCATGTTTAGATAGAGAATAAAGATATTTCAAACAGTATAAACTTGACAAATCACTAGATAGTTAGAAAATAAATGAGGAGCTCAATAGTTTAATCTGAGCCCTCACATGAAATAAGGTTAGACTTAGATAGTTTTTATGCTTTGAAAGAAAATGGATTTAGGGTTGCAAGGTTAAATGCACCCATGAAAATGAAGTTAAAAATGTTAGAAATAAAGATGGGTAGGTAGAAAGTAGTTGTGCAAGCATGTACTAAAGCATCATCAGGAAAAAATTAATAATTTCCCCTCCTCTACAAATATTCAATATTCTAAACTATTAGTTAAACAGGCTCAGAGCATTTCTCTGATTTCTGTTGGGACTAGACACAAGGCTCGATGACTGATTGGTTAAAAAATATTGAATTTCTACAAAAAAAACCCATATTGATCAGAATTTACCCTTCATTCATAATCATAATCCATTTTTCCTAAGTAAAAACCCATTTCACTTAGAAAAAGTGAAACCCTAAATAACTAATTTCATTCCCTTTCAAAAATCATTCATAAAACCTAAAAATGCATTTATCTTAACTTAAAGTGTGGAGAAATAAAAAAAAGACAAGCTATGCTTATTTCACTTTAATTAGAGTTAAATATGTACTTTATTCATACATTATCCCTTTTTCATATTAATCTCTAACTTATTTATTTAACTCCCTAAACTATTTCCCTCCCATATAGTATTAAACCCTTATATGTTAAATAACCCACAAACCCTCTATTTTACGTTTAAACCAATATTTAAATACCACATGTGATTAAATTAAATCCCCACGCAAAATCCCATTGGTTCAAACATATCAATAAAACAAATAATCCCTGCCCCCTATGGTTATTAAACTATTGACAAATGTTTAAAAACTATATAATATGACCCTCTCCTATGTATTAATTAAACATTGATGAAATCTTTTAATTAACGCATATATTACATTACCTCCCCCCCATATATTATATAAACCTAAGGTTTTAAACTTTATTAAAATCTTATTCTTTAAGGTTTAAAACTAATCCTCGTTGCATCAATATACCCCGGCCCCACTACCAAATCATGATACTACTTTTCGAATAGATCTGGGCTGTTCGCAATTGACCCACGATCCGACAGTGGAAGATATATATTGCAAATAAACTTGCACGATATTCTCCATCTCATTTCTACGTGAAATGGGTGGTATTGTGATTTTCTCCTTCCTCCATGTGGTCAATTTTCACTGGATCACGTTGGTTTCCTCCAAAACAACTTACTACCGAAATGGCACGTGATAACCACTCGTTGTTTCTCCCCTTCAAAACACGAAAACCACCTTCCCGCCCTATGTGACTGTCATTCATTGCAGGGTAAACTAACCCTAATTTACGAAAAAATTCCAAAAAAATACACTGTTAGCCTTCCCGACTCACTGTATGTATTCACTATTAGCCTCCTCTACGCATATTCACTATATTCGCTCCGAAAACAATATTTCCCACTAGTTTATTTCCCAAAAACCTTTAAATTTCCCCCTGTACCAATTGAATATTGTAGAGGAGTTTTGAGTTGTTCTAGAGATTAGAAAGAAGCTATTCAAACCGTTCAAAAGATCTCAGAGACTTCTTCAAAACCATGTTCTTGCACATAACAGGTTTTCTTCCAAAATTTGAGCATGTTTTTAGTTTTAAAAAGAGCTTTAAAAAGGAAATTCCAGTCAGAATTCAAAATTGATTCATATAACCCTATCAAAAAGTCCAAAAAATAGGCCAAACCCTATCAAAATTTCTGAAAAATCCCTGTTTATGTTGCGCCCTATTTAAAAACCCCAAATTAAGCCCAAAAATCCTCTTAAGGTATCCTAAACTCTTTTACCTAACCTTAAAGGACTTCTAGCCCAATTATTCATTGGAAAACTTAGGAAATCCTTGTTTCTTATTTTAAACCAGTAAAACTATGTAAAAGCCTATTGAAGAATCCAAAATTGGAAGGAAAAGCCTAGAGAAATACCATATTTTATCCAAGAAACCTCTTCTAAAGAACAAATACTACTGCAAACTATCTAATCTTGGAGAAGTATCGAAAATTCCTAAAAAGCAAAGTTCTAGCAATCTTGAAGGTTCCAAAGTGTCAAAATCAACTCCAACCATGACTTCTAATACTGCTATTATTGTAAATCCCTTACAACCCCTTGTCATAGACATTGAGCACATTCCATTAGCTAATTTTGACTACAAAATAGTAGATCCAATTGTTTAATTTAATCTGCTAGACATTCATAACTGGAGCTATGAAAAATCCTTAGATAATGAAGAAGAAGTCCATATTTGGGAATCACACTTGCCCAAATATGTTGTTCCAGTAACTCATCCATGTCAAAAGGTTATTAGGTTATGTCAACAGTATTATGTGCCTGAGCAAAGAGCCATAGTAAATTCCAAAAAAGAAGTGCTTTTCACCATTACTGCTGAATCGATCAATCAAATGCTACAACTCCAACCTAATCCTCAAGCAGTCCCTTTGTCCATAGAGGCCCTTACCAAGCTATATATTGGCCTAGATTTTCCCAAAAGATTTGTGATATTCCAAAAATTTATGCCTTTACATGTAGAAATTCCTCAAATTAATCTTCCATATTCCACTTCAAAATTTCCAGAGGGTTCAAGGCATGTAATTTCCATGCTTTCATTCATTCTAGGGTATTTCACCGATGAATATATAGATGAATCCATTTTAGGTTTCTTATCTACATTTACCCCAGCAAAATTTCCATCTGTTATTTTTTATTATGCTGGATATATTGTTGATAATATTCATGACCAATTGGTTAAATTTCCAATTGAAGGAGTGTTCAGATACATCTCTTTCCTCGTCCACATGTTCTTGTATTTTCAAGCTGATAATTTTCCAGTAACCCTTCAAAATCTTGATGTAGAAGGGAATCCTCTTTCAGTTATTATCTGGACCTCTTTTATCAGGAAAGTGTCCACAGAGTTCACATATGCAGAGTTTTCAGATTCATTCATCCATCCATTGATCAAAATATTAGAAAATACAGAGCAGCCAAGGATAAGTGATGAGATAAAGAATATTTTACAGTTGTCAGAGAAAACCAAGAGTAGTGATTGGTTCTTATATTAAAAACATACTAAGATTAGAGTGTTTGGATCCAATTTTTTTCCATATAAGCTACCCAAACATGTATCAATGATATTTTTTGTGTTGGAATATATCAGGCAAATATTAAACTCTTATTCTATCAATTTCTTAGCAGCAAAGAAGAAAATGTACTTCAAATCGAAGAATCAAGTAGGACCATTCATTTGCAATCATAGGCATGCAGAGGCATAAGCAGCTAAACAGCTATTGGAGTGCAGATTTGAAGAAAGCTTTCCTTGGAATTATGATCCACAATGGATTCTAAGTAAAATGAGGGTTAAATGTAGGTTAACACCCTTCATTCATGATACCAAACCAGAGGTAGAAAAATATGCTAATTAGACTGAGTGGATAGAGAATACTTTAGTAGATGTAGTGAAGAAAAGTGATACTGGTCACACTTTAGAGACTCTTGATCAAATAGAGAGAGCCACTAAGAGAGTAAGAGAAGAAGGTACCTATGTTGCTGAAACTACCACTGAAACTAAATTCAAGTTAAGCTACAACAAAGGGCCTAACTTAAATTCAGTAAGTAAAGAGAAGGTAACCATTGATGTTGAAGAAATATATCTCCCAGACACCAACACAGATGGTGCCACTATTATCATAAATGAACAGAATACAGAGAATAGGAATGAATAACATGTTAACAATGGAAATACACAATTTATGGAGAAACATCATAACATGGAAGCTTCATCGTCACAAACAACTGAGGAGAAAAATTTAGATATCAGGGAGAAGTACAAACAGATCAAGTTAAAGAATGAAGAAATAAAAAATGATGTCTAATCTCAATATCTGAAACACAAACCAAGTGTTCAAAATAGGCTTTTGTGTGCATTTGATTATTCAAACAAAAATCTAATCATGTCAGTATTGCAGCCAACAGTAAAAACTCCAAAGACAGTGGAAGACTATAAGAAGATTGATTTAGAAGTCCAAATAGAAAAATTCATGCTCTTGATCAAATTGAATTTCATAGACATAGTTCATAGATGTTGTACTCTACTGTTACAACTAAAGCTATGAGTTTTCAAAAACTTCAGAACACTATTAGAAACATGAAAGATCAGATGAAATTGGAAAAAACATCCTTGTATGCTTAAGGATCTAAGTATCAAATATTTGGAAGAATTGGTCTTACAGATTGGTTTTGACCTAGCAAATGTCAAGGTAGCTGAACAATTAATAAAGAAAAAGAATGAGGACATTGCAGCTTTAAGGAAACAACTTAAACTTCCTCCAAGTGAACATCCTCAAACCAAGGAAATAATAGAAGGAAAAAATGAGAAAGATGATATGATGAACATAATATTTTAGCTTATAGCACAGATAAAAAAAATGGAGATTCAGATGGAAAAGCTTGTCCAGGAAAAAGAAACACCAAAAATACAGGAAGCACCTACAGTCATCCCTATGGTTACTACAGTTGTGCCATTGAATCTAGCTGAAGAGTTGGCACCCAAAGTGCCACTGGCTACTGCAGTTCCGGTAACATCATCCACAACACGGCTACAGAATCATTCACTACAACAATTCACCCTACAGATGAGGCCACCAAACTAGTGAAAGCTATGGAATAAATGTCACTTCAGAAAAGTGAAATCAAAAGATTGAAGAAGATGATAGACAATCTAGAAAATTCAAACAAGTCGGCTCAAATAAATGCCAAAACACATGAGCAGAAAGCCATCAGACTGAATGAAGAATTGAAGAAATTACAAAAGGAATTAACTTTAAAAGAACAGATTTCATATGTGAAAAATCGTTTATAGAACCAGATCATAGAAGCCATAAATGATGTGTGGCCTTCCATTCATGTTATTTCTGAACAGAGAGATTTGCTCAAAGTAGCCTTAGAAGAGATTCAGACGACTAAGGAGGTTCTTGACAGCAAACCAAAACATGATTTAGAACTGATAAAGTTTCTCAATAGTAGGAAGAGGCAAGAGTTAGAAGAGATTGAAATTACTGACAGAGCTGAAACTATCCTTGAGATAAAGAAATTCATCACTAAGAAGAACCTGATGAAGTAGCTTGAGGAAAAATGTGAGAATATGAACATCTCCTAACCAAGTTTATGGTCAAATTTGATAATTTGAGGCAAAGAAGTTTGCCTAATATTTTGGTCATCAATGAAAAATTAATGCCTCAGGAGGATTATAATAAAAATATCAGAGAATATGTAAAGGAAAAAGTTGAGAAATCAGGTGGTGGCGAAGGCACTCCAACAGGAAAAGTCTTAGTTAGAAGTTTTGAGGATTTATTTTACTTGCAGCATGAGATAAGACACTTGTTTTTCATTAAGCCAACTTTTTCGAGATATACAGAAGCAGATGAGAACTTCAAAAATATTAATAAAATACAAATTCCAAGTGAAGAATATTGGCAGTGATTGAAAAATTTACTATGAAAGATAGAAAGCCAGAAAAATAAAAGATAAAAACAGTTTGTTGAAATTACAGTCAAAACAAAGCTTTTACGGCAGTAAACATGTTTTACAATAGTTAAAGATTATCCGAATTGAAAAAGAGTATCAAATATTAAAGAGAATCAGTGAAAGAGTATCAGATAAAGAATATCATATTTCAAAACAAACTTGAAATATCTAAAGCCAGCAAGGAAGAGACCAAGGCAACCAGCTGCATCTTATCCATAGTCAGTTACTATTTTATTTGAATTGATAGGACAGCTTGCTGATTTGTTGAGCAACTATCTCTATTATTATTGTAAAGATATTTTTATTTGTCTTAGATAATTCCTAGAAGAATTCTAGGATATTTTCTAAACATTATGTATAAATACTTCACCCTTTGAAGTATTATTGTGGAATAAATTGATGAAGATTTCTATAGTCATTTTTTATTGAACTTGAAGGCTTTTGTGTTTCAAATCTCGAGTAGTAGACTGGATTGGATCAAGTAGCATCATATTTTAGGATTCATGCAATGAGATATTAAAGTGAAGTATTTCCTTCTTGTCATTGTCTATCTTTCTTTGTTACATGCATCCATAAATGTTTTTCCAAATTTGAATGAATAAATAGGAGTATTAATTCAGGATTTGTTAAAAGCACCATGTTTTTACTGTTTATCATTTCCATGTTTTCTGCTGATTTCTAGAGTAGGGAACCCTTAATTTCTCCCTCTTTCATTTGACCTCCTTCTACTAATTCCCTTTTCTGGATCAAAGAACCCTTCATTGCTCTTTATCCCGATCATATCACCTCACCAAAGAGCCTTCCAAGATCTTCATGGGTTATCTATCTTTCCCTAAAAACATTTGACGACTTGACTTTGATCCCAGCTCTGTCTGTTTGATTTTTGACTCCTCAGCCCAATGGAAAAACATATTTCCCACTATCCATCCCTTTAGGTTATTTTTCCCACCAAATCAAACAAAACCAAAACCAAATTGCACAATCGTAGCTAGCTTAATATTTTATAAAACAAACAAAGTTAGATCTTATAGAGAAAGCCCTATATAAACCCTAAGAAGGCTAGATATTAGAGCTTAAAAGTTGGTCTGTGGTTACCTCTAGTGTTCTTAGACTTTAAACCAAAATCTCACAACTTTGGAATTACTAGAGTGATAATATACTAGCGACCATATTGGGGAACTAACCAATCCTCAGTCATAAAATAAGTCTTAAAAGGATATTTTTCATTATCTTTTTTTCCTTTAAGACTATTTTATAAGTTGTTAGTATCATTTTTTCAAAAATTTGTAATTTTGGCTTCTAGGAAAGTTTATTATACCAGGTCTAACTCGGATCCTAAACTTGTTGTTATAGTGGACAACCCAGACAGAATTGGCAAAAAGAAAAAACAGATTGAATATTTAGGCAATAAATTTTCCTTATTTAGATCAAATTCTCTTCCAAAACATTTGACAAGCATACAAGACATAGATTTTGATTTAAATTTGAATAGTATTTATTCAAAAACAAATCAGAAAGTGATTTAAACAACATTGTTATAGATCGTGATTTTATTTCATCTCTTGAAATTAAAAATGAAACTGTTTCAGAAGATTCTGAATCTAAAATTTTTGAGATTTATGATAAACGTAATGAATTGAATGCTACTGTACTTAAGGAAATAGATGAAGCTCTCTTTTAGCATTCAGTTGAACTAACTGCCTTATCAGCATATACACCTAAAACTTCTACTTCTCAGTTAGATACAAACCTTTTAGAATCTGTAGGTTCATACTTTAATGCCACTACATCATCTATAGTTTCTACTACCATACAGTATACAGATCCATTTCTCTCTAGACTACCTCTACAGCCTAGAATATTATGTCCTTCATTCCCTACATCCATTATATCCACTAGTTTACCTTCTACTTTTTCAAACACATCATTCTCATTTCCTATTATTGCTTCATATAGGTCAGTTTCACTTCCTAGTACCTCCACCTCATCTTTTAGTTCTTCCACTACTTTTTCTGGCTCAAACTTCTATAATTGAGTTTCATCAGCTACCTCTTCCAATACAGCCCCAAGTACTTCTACTTTACCTCCTAGCCAAGCTAGAATTCAAGCTATGGCTGCTAGGTATGCTCCCCTAGCTCTTCCTAGACAAATTCATGACATGCCCCAAGATTACCAAAGTAAAATACCACAATTTGATGCCACTACACATTATACTGCACAACAACACATAAGCAAAATGATAGATTACTTTGAACTCCATGAGATAGATGAATCATATGTACAAATGAGGTTGTTTGCACAAACATTAACATGAGAAATAAAGAAATGGTTTAAAGGTATTACTGCAGGTGGTATAGCTGATTTAGCTGTTTTCCATAGATTATTTTTAAATAAATGGGAAAAGAAAAAAAACCCTTTACAAATATTGTCTTAATTTGATGCAATGAAGAGAGATCCCAATGAATTAGTACAAGACTACTGCACTAGATATAACAGTGTTTACAATTCAATTCCTGCAAATATAAAACCCACTCCTGACTCTGTCTTGCTCAAATTCCCAGATGGATTTGAGACTGACATGGAATATCGATCAAGAGAAAGAAATGCAAAAACCTTAGAAAGAATGCAAACAAATGTTGTAGATGTAGAAGTAAACATTTTAGCTAAAGAAAATAGATTGAGAAATGAAAGGAGAGTAACTATAAAATAAGAAGCCTCTAGTTCAGGAAAAAAATAGATATGTTACCTAAGACTTTATAGAGAATGATGGATAGATTAGATAACATAGAAAGAAGACCTCAATGGGATAATAAACAACAAATCAGAAATCCCAATTTTAGAAAAAACATAAATTCAGGAAAATCAAAAGAATCAGTCCCAAACCAAACAACAAGACCTCCATTTCAAGAGAACTATGCCGAGAGTTCTCAAAACAATGTTGAGGATGAGGATACCATAAATTTAATGGGAATATATGATAATAACACTATCTTTCTCACACATGAAGATCAAGAGTTATTTGAACTCCAACAACTCCAATTAGATTCAAGGGACTCCTTTGATTATAAACAAGGTTATAATTTTGCCATAAATGAAGTTCACAAGCAATATAACCTTAGGAGTAAGAGAAATACTAAAACTTCTACTAAGAAAAATCCTCAAATTGAAAATAATAAAAAAGTAGAAGCCCCAACAACAAAAGTTCTACAAATCTCCCTAGGGAAAATAGGCAAAACTCTAGTCCTTCCCAAAAAGTTTTTGATCCTAAAATTTCACCAAGCCCTAAGATTGTTGACATAACAGATGAAGTTTCTCAAGCTACAAAAGATTCACAAAAATTTGTTGCTGCAAAAAAATCTGATTCTGCTAAAACAACAAACTTAGATCCTAAAACATCCACTGTTGATCCAAAATCAGCAGATCCAAAAGCTGCTACAGCAAAAACAACTTCTAACAATTCTAAAAATGAAAAATATCTATTGCTTCACAAACCATTCCTGAAAAGAAAACAAAAAGCAGTAAAACACAAGAAACTCAAACTGAAAATGAAAACATAACTGTAGAAAAACAAGATAAACCAACACAAACTATAGTTACCAAAGAAGAGTTAATTCAAATAAGTAAATCTCAACCTTCATTCAACACAAAAACTGAGATTGCAAAATTGAAAATACCAATTCCTTTAACATAATTGGTAAAACATGATTTGTATAAATCAACCATCACTAAAACATTGAACATAGATGATGGAGAAGATTCCATAAACTTGAATGATGATCAACCAGAGTTGATATTTGGCCCAGATGTAAATGGAAAACATCAAGATGGATCAGTACCTCCATTTTACAACAGTTTAACCATTCATGATAAAATTTTACACAACACAATGTTAGATTCAGGAGCTTCACATAATTTAATGCCCAAAGCTATAATGGAAACCGTGAACTTAGACATTACAAGGCCTTACAAGGATTTATTCTCGTTTGACTCAAGAAAAGTAAAATTCCTAGGATTAATCAAAGATTTATGTGTAACACTAGTTCAATATCTTGGTAAGAGTATACTTATGGAAATTGTAGTAGCTAATATCCCACCCAAATATGTAATGTTACTATCACGCTCATGGGGAGAAAAGTTACAGGGATCTCTAAAATTGGACATGTATTATGCTACTATATCAGTTTTTGGTCAACCTAAGAAGTTATATAGGGAAAATTTAATGAAATACATGGTAAGTAATGCGGAAAGATCAATAAAATACCCAATTTATGCTACACCTACTGATCTAGATTCATTCATCCTATGTAATGCTAAAACTGATAATGAAATCAAGACTGAACTAAAGGAAGAAAAGAAAACACAAAACAATGATAACATCTTTCATGAATATCTATGGCATTTAGACTTTGAGGGCTCAGTAAACAAGTTAGAAGCAGGAGCAGAATTATGGATAACTAATATAGAGAAAAATTCAAGAAGAAGGTCATGATTTTAGACTGAATTTCAAATGCACAGACAATATGGCTGAGTATGAAGCCCTCATTTTAGGACTCCAAATAATCAAAAATTTAGGAGGTAAAAGAATAACAATAATGGGAGATTCAAAGTTGATTGTAAAACAAATTAAAGGTGAATATTTAGTTTACAATCCTAGATTAAGCCAATATAGAGAGACTGTATTAGATTTGATTGATGATTTATTGGAATGTAATTTCTCTGCAATACGAAGAAGGAAAAATTTACAAGCACATTCTTTGGCAACATTTGCTAGCACTTGTAATTTACCTTTTTAGCCTAATCATATATATACTGCAGAAGTAAAGCACAGACCAATAATCCTAGATAACCTCAAATATTGAAAGATTTTTTCACAAGATCAACAAATTTATAATTTTATGAATACTGAAGTTGAATTTCAGAACTGTAAAATAGACACTGATTGTACCATAGATCAAGATTTAGATAGTGAAATATATTTGAAAAATGTACATGTAAATAAATTAAAGTTTTCTAGACCAACTAAATTCAATCAATCAGATATAGATAAATTAGAGAGAGTATAAATTGATGAGATAATTGATGAAGAATCTGACATATTAAATCTCAAGGACAATTTCTTGCCAAAAGGTTTAACTCCACTAGAATATTTATTTGACTCAAATGATGTTTCTAGAAAACCCAAAATGAAGCCAATTAGATCTGACATTAAAGAATGTAACATAGGCATAGAACTGAAACCCAAAATGATAAAACTTTCAAAAGCCTTACCTCAATAGGAAAAGGAAAAATATATTGCTATTTTTAAGGTATTCCACGATGGTTTTGCTTGGAGTTATGAGGACCTTAAATCCTATGACACTAACATAATTCAACATAAAATTCCAGTAAAAGAAGATCAAATCCCTTTAGACAAAAGTTAAGGAGAATCAATCATGTTTTGATGACCTTAATAGAAAAGGAAGTGAAAAGAATGTATGATGCATAGATAATTGCACCAATTAGATATTATGATTGGGTTTCTAGCCTAGTTCCAACCAGAAAGAAAACAAGAGAGATTAGATTATGTGTTGAATTTAGGAATCTAAATAAAGTCCTCAAAAGATAATTATCCTTTACCAAAAATGGATCATATTTTACAAAGGCTATTTGGATCTTCTAGGATTTCTCTTTTAGATGGATTTTCAGGATACAACTAGATTTTATTCCAACCAGAGGGTCAAGCCAAACATGTTTTTACTACTCCTTGGGGAACTTTTATGTATGTAAAAATTCACTTTGGTTTAATGAATTCAAGGGAAATCTTTCAAAGAGCTATGGATATAGCCTTTGCAAATGAAATTCATGAATCGTTGGTAATTTACTTAGATGACATAACTGTATTTTCTAATACTGATTACAAACACTTAGATCATCTTAGACAAGTCTTTATAAAATGCAGAAAGTTTGGCATCTAATTAAATCATATGAAAACCTTATTTGGATTAGAAGAAGGCAAGTTACTAGGACATATAATTCTAAGGAATTATAATAGATCCTACAAGAATAGAAGCAATTCTTAATATCAATCCACCCAGAAACATAAAAGAGTTAAAGCCTTTCTAGGTAAGATTAATTTTTTAAGAAGATTCATATCCAATTTAGCTGAGATAATTAGAGAACTAAATAACATGCTTAAAAAGGATTCAGTTCTTAAATGGACCGTTGAGGCCAAAAAATCTTTTGAATCCATCAAAGGAGCCTTAACCAAAACCCCGGTCCTTAGAAGTCTTGATTTCAAAAGGGATTTCATCATTTTTTCATTTGCTTCAGAACACACCATTGTTGTAGTTTTACTGCAGAAAAATGACTAGGGTTATGAACAACCCATAGATTTCTTTATCAAAACACTTAGAGATGCATCTTTGAAGCACGATATCATGGAGAAACAAGCCTTAGCTTTGGTAAAGGTCATTAAAGACTTCAAAGTTTACATTATCTATTCTCACATCATTTCCTATGTCCCAAATGATGTTGTAAAAGACATTCTTACTTAGAATGGTCTTGATGGAAGAACAGGAAATTTTATTTCCACTATCTTAGAATATGACATAGATATAAAACCCACAAAGTTGGTAAAAGGTCAAGGTTTAGCCAGACTTATGGCTGAATCAAATTGTCATGCCCTAGACATAAATTTTATTGCCCAAATAGATGATCAAGAAGAGATGGTGACTCCAAAGATCAGTGAAGCATTTTCAGATTCACCATGGTATGCAGATATTATATTTGTATTACTAAACTTACAAGCTCCTCCTGGTTTATCAAGAACAAAAGCTAGATTACTAAAGCTTAAGGCAGTAAGATTTTGTATTTTAGACAAGGTACTTTTTTGGAAAGATCAAAGTGGGATTTTATTAAATTGTTTGTTAAAAGAAGAATATAACAAATTATTACAAGAATTTCATGCAGGTGACTGTGGAGGACATCTATATTGGAAAACTACTTTATACAAGATTCTGAGAGCTGGTTTTTACTGGCCTACCTTGTTTGCTTATGACAAAAAATATGTGACCTCCTGTCATAAGTGTCAAATCTTTGAGGGTAAGAAAAAACTGTTACCCCTGCCCTTAAAGCCTATCTCTACAGAAATGCCATTTCAACAATGCAGTCTTGAATTCATTGGAGAAATTCACCCCCCCATTATTAGCCCAACATAAGTGGATTATGATAGCCACTGATTATTTTACCAAGTGGATTGAAGCCATACCCTCTAGTCAAGCCACAGATACAGTCATAATCTCCTTCCTAGAAAGTAACACTCTTTCAAGATTTGGATTTCCCCAAAAGATAATTACCGATAATGCAACAACATTCAAATATAAGAAAATGATTGAATTCTACCATAAATACAATATTACCCTAGGTCATTCTACTGCATATTACCGTCAATGTAATGGCCTAGTTGAACCTTCAAATAATAGCCTTGTAAACATCATCAAAAAGTTACTGGAAGATAAAAAAAAGACTTGGAATAAGAAGTTAGTCAATGCCTTATGGCCATATAGACTTACAACTAAAAAATATACTGGTACATCTCCTTACCAACTTGTCTATGGAATGGATGTTTTTTTTCCATCCTCCCTAGGAGTACCAGTGATGAAGATTATCCAATAGTTACAAGTTGAAACAAATGAAATTAAAAGAAGGATCAATCAAACTATTCGCTTGCAACAAACAAGGGAAGAAGTTTATATCAAGTTTCAAATTATCCAGGACAAGATAAAGAAAATTTTTGATAAACAGACTAAAGAAGATTATTTTTACATTGGAGATAAAAGTGTTAAAATGGGATTCAAGAAGAGAAGACAAAGGTAAGCATGGAAAATTTTATTTTCTATAGAGAAGAACTTTTCTGATTTATGGATATAGAGGTAATAATGCTTTCTACCTGAAATAAATGGATGGATCAACAATGCTAGATGGACCAGTAAATGGAAGAATGTTGACAAATAGTTAGTATTCATTTATTTTGATCATTGTACACATACATTGAAAACGTTTATATTGGATTAGATGTTTTCGTAACAAATTTGAAGCCTGGAGAGAAGGCCCTAAGCTTTGAGAGGTAAAATATCATAAATATGAATAAATGCAAAGATCAGAAAGATACTTACAGGATCACCATAGTCAAATTTCAAAGGCTACTAGTCTTAAAGTTCTTGACATTCACCAGGAAATTCCATCCGCATGTGGAGCCACTGTTAGGGTCCTATAATAATAGGGTTCATAAATTTTGAATTGAATATGATAGTCTTGTAAATATGTACATACCTTGCTTTTTGCAAGTTGTTTTCCCATATTTTGAAAAAATAAAAAATAATAAAAAATAAAAAAAGGGTAAAAGTCCTAAAATAAAGATCAATGGACTTAGAAAAGATAGACACCAAAATAAAAAGAGATAAAAATAAGACTTGAAAGTGAGCAAGTCAAAATTCCACTACTATTTACTTTATTGAAAGAATAATGATTATGTGCAGATTGTCAATAAATGCCATAATCCATGATCAGTTAAACAGTTTAATATTAGCTTTTCATGCTTTGAATTTCATGTTTTAGATAGAGAATAAAGATATTTCAAACAGTATAAACTTGAAAAATCAATAGATAGTTATAGAATAAATGAGGAGCTCAACATTTTAAACTAAGCCCTCGGATGAAATAAGGTTAGGCTTAGATATTTTTTATGCTTTGAAAGAAAATGGATTTAGGGTTGCAAGCTTAAATGTACCCATGAAAATGAAGTAAAAAATGTTAGAAATAAATATGGGTAGGTAGAAAGTAGTTGTGCAAGCATGTAATAAAGCATCATCAGGAAAAAATTACTAATTTCCCCTCCCCTACAAATATTCAGTATTCTAAACTATTAGTTAAAGAGGCTCAAAGCATTTCTCTGACTTCTGTTGGGACCGGACCTAAGGCTCGATGACTGATTGGTTAAACAATATTGAATTTCTACAAAAAACCCATATTCATTAGCATTTATCCTTCATTCATAATCATAATCCCTTTTTCCTAAGTAAAAACCCATTTCACTTAGTAAAAGTGAAACCCTAAATAACTAATTTCATTCCCTTTCAAAAATCATTCATAAACCCTAAAAATGCATTTATCTTAAGTTAAAGTGTAGAGAAATACAACAAAGACAAGTTATGCTTATTTTCACTTTACTTAGAGTTAAATATGTACTTTATTCATACATTATCACTTTTTCATATTAATCTCTAACTTATTTATTTAACTCCCTAAAATATTTCCCTCTCGTATAGTATTAAACCCTTATATGTCAAATAACCCCCAAACCCTCTATTTTACATTTAAACCAATGTTTAAATACCCCATGTGATTAAATTAAATCCCCGCTCAATATCCCATTGGTTCAAGCATATCAATAAAACAAATAATCCCTACCCCCTATGGTTATTAAAGTATTGACAAATGTTTAAAAACTATATAATATGACCCTCGCCTATGTATTAATTAAACATTGATGAAATGTTTTAATTAACGCATATATTACATTACCTCCCCCCCATCTATTATATAAACCTAAGGTTTTAAACTTTATTAAACACTTATTCATTAAGGTTTAAAATTAATCCACGCTGCGCCAATATACCCTGGCCCCACTACCAAATCTCGATGCTACCTTCCCAATAGATATGGGCCATTTGCAATCGAACCCCACTATCCAATGATGGAAGATATATATCGCAAATAAACTTGCGCGATATTCCCCATCTCATTTCTACGCGAAATGGGTGGTATTGTGATTTTCGCCCTCCTCCACATGGTCAATTTTCATTGGATCGCATTGGTTTCCTCCAAAACAACTTACCATTGAAATGGAACATGATAACCACTCGTGCTTTCTCCCCTTCAAAACACGAAAACCACTTTCCCGCCCAATGTGACCATCATTCATTTCAAGGTAAATTAACCCTAATTTACAAATAAATTTTGAAAAAATACACTGTTAGCCTTCCCGACTCACTGTATGTATTCACTATTAGCCTCCTTTGCGCATATTCACTATATTCACTCCGAAAATGGTATTTTCCACTGGTTTATTGCCCAAAAGCTTGTAAATTCTCCCTGTACCTATTGAATATTGTAGAGGAGTCTTGAGTTGTTCTAGAGATTAGAAAGAAGTCATTCAATCCATTCAAAAGACCTCAGAGACTTCTTCAAAACCATGTACCTGCGCATAACATGTTTTCTTCCAAAATTTGAGCTTGTTTTTAGTTTTAAAAAGGCCTTTAAAAAGACAATTCCAATCAGAATTCAAAATTGATTCATAGAACCCTATCAAAAAGTCCAAAAAACCCTATCAAAAAGTCTAAAAAACAGGCCAAACACTGTCAAAATTTTTGAAAATCCATGTTTATGCGGCGCCTTGTTTTAAAACCCCAAATTAAGACTAGAAATCCTCTTAAGTTATCCTAAACTCTTTTACCTAACCTTAAAGGACATCTATCCCAATTATTCATTGAAAAACTCAGGAAACCCTTGTTTCTTGTCTTAAACTAGTAAAAGTATGTAAAAGCCTATTGAAGAGTCCAAAATTGGAAGGAAAAGCCCAAAGAAAGACCATATTTTATCCAAGAAACCTTTTCTAAAGTAAAGATACTACTGCAAACTGTCTAATTTTGCAGAAGTAGCCAAAAATTTTAAAACGCAGAGTTTTAGCAATCCTGAACGTTCCAAAGTGCCAAAATCAACTCCAGCAATGACTTCTAAGGATGCTATTTTTGTAAATTGTTGAACGCTTGGTTAAACTGAGAGGGGGGGGGTGAATCAGTTTAATGCAGTAATGGTCTTGTAAAACTTTCTTTTACACTTATTTACGTCTTCATTTTGTGATCAACTTAATATTCAATGGAACAAAAATCTTAATAAGTGAGCAGCAGGTATTAAGCAGATTAAATACAAAATATCAACACATAATCATCAAGCACATAGACAACTAATATAAGTGGCAACCCATGAGGGAGAAAACCACATCTTATTATTGTTGTGATGTAAAGGCAAGCTCCAACTCCCTCTCACCACTGATTTTCTGTAGGCTCCAACCTATAGGAGGCTACTACCTCAATTCTGGAAGCTACAACTTGCAAGGAAGCTCCAACTCCCATCTATTTTCTACAGGCTACAACCCACAGGAGGCTCCTACCTCAGCCAACTATAACGAGACTTCTATCAAGCTAC
The DNA here is from genome assembly GCA_034641835.2 of Pinus albicaulis. NCBI lineage: Eukaryota > Viridiplantae > Streptophyta > Pinopsida > Pinales > Pinaceae > Pinus > Pinus albicaulis. Next base: position 866,080,029 of record CM076576.1, on the reverse strand, counting down.
AAATCGACATGGAAGCACCAACTTCCTCACTGTACAATAAAATCATATGTTGATTTACCTGGATATCAGCTCTGTTTTTCTCCTTCTTTACTGTTGTCCTTTCAGCCTTCAAATTTTCTTTATATCATCTCTGGATCTTCACAACCCTCTCTTCTCCTTTTCTTCTTACACTGTCTCACTCATTTCTTCATTCTCTATTTTTCTATGCATATGTTGGTAACATTATTTACAGGGATCACCTCATAATTGTTTTCATTCCACAGGGAATTTGAAATGAACAGGTATGACTCCTTTCCTTCCCCCTTCTCATTTTCTTGTCCAACACCTTCAAAATAATATAACAGAATGTATATATATTTGTGTATTACAATGGAGTTTTTATTTGCATTTGGAGACTTGCCTTTGTATCACATACAATAAAAATAATTAATTAATTTATATTTACATTTATAACAAAATTATTTCACTCATTCCTTTCATCTCTTTTCTCGTTGTACATTTGTCTTTTCTGCTACTGTTAGAGTCGTTTCGGTTCCTGCTATTATATTCAACACGGTTTTTCATAACTATCATTTTGGCCTAACTTGACCCAGCTGTTTGTTTCCAACAGTGCCACTATATTCTTCTGTTCCCAACTCTACCTCTCTTTCTCATGCCCACAACGTTCAGCCTTCACTGCTCTTCTAAACACTCGGTTCTGCCTTTTTCTATGTGTCGGGTCCTTACCCAAGACTTTCTACCCGCGTTCATACTTTCCCTTTTGTTTTACGCTATAAACTTCCTTTTTCTCTTCGAGACGATTTCCAAAGGAAAATCCACATACTCCCAGACTTGAGATGCTTTAGGCTTCGGCTTTGTTCTTTATCGCGTCTGCTCTCTTTATCCCACTTCGGCAATTCAGATATCCCATGTGCCTTTGTCCCTCTGATCTCCCAATATGCGATGTGCGAAGGGTCCCACCAGGCTATATTATCACTTTATCACGCTTCGACATTTCAAACGTTCTTTGCTATATGGCTCCTTTTCTTTCTGATGTGATTTACAAAGGGAAATCACATACACCTAGACTTGAAATCTTTTAAATAATGGTTTTGAGCTGCATCGCATCCGGCTCCTTTATCGCACTTCGGCATATATGAGTGCTATCTCTTCTGAGTTTCGCGATCTACGATATGCGATGAAATTCGCATCACTGATTCGCATCACAACTTTTCTCTTACGATCTTCACCCCTTCAATATTGCGATTTGTGATATGCAGACCAGGTCCATGTCATCTCCATGCCATCGTGCCACGTCACCTTGCCACATCATTTCCACTTCACTGCGTTTGTGTGATTTTTCTCCTGCCCCGATTGCGATATCCAATCACATCGCATCGCATCTCATTTAGTGTCATTGGTTTGTTTATGCCGGTCCCACACCTTTGATCATTCTGCCCTTTTCCCTTTCAAAACATTATAATCCACTTTTATAATATTCAGAAGAAAAATCCCCTTTTTAACCTTTGGAACAATATAACTCACTTTAACCCAATGTTTTAAACTCTTTTGGAATGAATATTAGAACCTTCGGAAATGTTTAATTTCCTTTTAAACAAAGGTTAAAATCCCCTTGGCAGTGTATTTCCGAACTTCAACCACTTTAATAAAACTCCATTGAAATATCATTAAACCTTTGGAAATATTAAAAAACCTTCGGAATCTTTAGACCTTCGGAAATAATATAATGCACATTATAATATGTAATGACCCTCGGAAATAACGTTAAAACTTTCGAAAATGAATATTTAAAACCCTCATAAATGTAATATTATACTATGCTTTAAATAATTTTTAAAGCCTTTCAGCCTCATATAACCAGATTCCAAACCTTAATAAAACTCTTCTACATAGAATGACGGGTCCATACCTTGTTTTAAACCCCATGCAATTACTGACGCGAACACCGTCAGATCTCCTACAGATCTAATCAGATGGTAATCACATTCAATCGATCCCAGAACTTTATCACCCAAAAGCAACGTGAAATGGGTGGTATTGTGCTCATGACATGTCGCAATATCATTCGATCGCGTTCGAAATGGGAAAAACTGCACACAACTCAAAGGTTGTGCTACAACAGTGTCTGGTTTTCTTGAAAACTGCTTAACTTGAAAACTTTGTTTTAAATCGCATTCAAATGTGGATTTTCACCATTTCTTCATTTAAATTCAATTTCTCATGAAAACCTCCTTTTCATTGCATAACTCAATAAACAGAGACCGATTATCGCTACACTCTCAACCAAAGAACTAGAGTTCGAATTTTCTTCCGAACCTTTATTATAAAGGTTAATAACTCTCGATGATGATTGCCACGCATACACAGATAAACCCTGACTATTCAAAAAAAAATTATTCCTGTCTAAACCCTCCTCTTGTAGCCTCTACCACTTTACTTTCTTTCTCTGCAACAATTTCATCTGAATCTGATATGCTCCCTTGTCATGGTGCTGCTCCTTTGTGATCCTTTGCCATCAATGACAATATTTCCAACATAAATCCCTTACAACCCCCTATCATAGACATTGAGCACATTCTATTAGCTAATGTTGACTACAAAATATCATACCCAATTTTTGAATTTAATCTGCTAGACATTCATAACTGGAGCTATGAAAAATCCTTAGATAATGAAGAAGAAGTCCATATTTGGGAATAACACTTGCCCAAATATGTTTTTCCAGTAACTCATCCATGTCAAGAGGTCATTAGGTTATCTCAACAATATTATGTTCCTGAGCAGAGAGCCATAGTAAATTCCAAAAAAGTAGTTATTTTGACCATTACTGCTGAATCCATCAACCAAATGCTACAACTCCAACCTAATCCTCAAGAAGCTCCTTTGTCCATAGAGGCCCTTACCAAGCTGTATATTGGCCAAGATTTTCCCAAAAGATTCTTGATCTTCCAAACATTTATGCCTTTACATGTAGAAATTCCTCAAATCAATCCTCCATATTCCACTTCAAAATGTCCAGAGGTTTCAAGGCATGTAATTTACATGCTTTCATTCATTCTAGGGCATTTCACTGATGAATATATAGATGAATACATTTTAGGTTTCTTATCTACATTTATCCCAGGAAAAATTCCATTTGTTATTTTTTATTATGCTAGATATATTTTTGATAATATTCATGACCAGTTGGTTAAATTTCCAATTGAAGGAGTGTTCAGATACACCTCTTTCCTGTTCCACATGTTCTTGTATTTTCAAGCTAATAATTTTCCAGTAACCCTTCAAATGCTTGATGTAGAATGGAATCCTCTTTCAATTACTTTCTAGACCTCTTTGATCAGGAAAGAGTCCACATAGTTCACATATGCAGAGTTTTCAAATTTATTCATCCATCCATTGATCAAAATATTAGCAAATACAGAGCAGCCAACGATAAGTGATGAGTTGAAGAATATTTTATAGTTGTTAGAGCAAACTAAGACTGGTGATTGGTACTTATATGAAAAACATACTGAGATTAGTGTGTTTGGATCCAATTTGTTGCCCTATAAGCTACCCAAACATGTATCGATGAGAGTTTTTGCCTTGGAATATAACAGGAAAATATTAAAATCTGATTCTATCAATTTATTAGCAGCAAAGAAGAAAACATAGTTTAAGTTGAGGAATCAAGTAGAACCATTCATTTGCAATCATAGGGATGCAGAGGCAGAAGCAACTAAACAAATATTGGAGTGCATATTTTAAGAAATCTTTCCTTAGAATTATGATCCACAAGGGATTCTAAGTAAAATGAGGGTTAAATTTAAGTTAACACCCTTCATTCATGAGACCAAACTAGAGATAGAAAAATATACCAATCAGACTGAGTGGACAGAGAATACTTTAGTAGATGCATTGAAGAAAATTGATACTAGTCACACTTTAGACACTGTTGTTCAAACAAATAAAGCCACTAAGAGAGTAAGAGAAGAAGGTACCTATGTTGCTGAAACTACCACTAAAAATAAATTCAAGTTAAGATACAACAAAATGCCTAAGTTAGATTCAATAGGTAAAGAGAAGGTAACCATTGATGTTGAAGAAACAAATCTCCCAGACACAAACACAGATGCTGCCACTGTTATCATAAATGAACAAAATACAGATAATAGGACTTAAGAACAAGTTAACAATGGAAATACACAATTTATGGAGATACAACATAACATGGAAGCTTCATCCTCACAAACAACTGAGGAGAAAGATTTAGATATGAGGGAGAAGTACAAATGTATCAAGTTAAGGGATGAAGAAATAAAAAATGATATCTGCTCTCAATATCTAAAACAAGCACCAAGCATTCAAAATAGGATTTTTATGCATTTGATTATTTAAAGAAAAAGTTAATCATGTCAGTATTGTAGCCAACAGTAAAAACTCCAAAGATAGTGGCAGACTGTAAGAAGATTGATTTAGAAGTCCAAACAGAAAAAAATCATGCTCTTGATCAGATTGAATTTCATAGACAGAGTTCAGAGATGTTGTATTATACTGTTACAACTAAAGCTATGAGTGTTCAGAAACTTCAAAACACTATTACAAACATGAAATATCAAATGAAATTGGACAAAAAATCCTTGTATGCTAAGGAAGTAACAATCAAATATTTGGAAGAATTGGTCTTATAGATTGGATTTGACCTAGAAAATGTCAAGGCAGCAGAACAATTAATAAAGAAAAAGAATGAGGACATTATAGCTTTGAGGAAATAGCTTAAACTTTTTTCAAGTGAACATCCTCAAACCAAGGAAATAATAGAAGGAAAAAATGAGAAAGATGATATGATTAACATAATATTTCAGCTTACAGCACAGATAAAATAAATGGAGATTCAGATGGACAAGATTGTCTAGGAAAAAGAAACACCAAAAATATAGGAAGCACCTACAATCATTCCTATGGTTACTACAGTTGTACCATAAACTCTAGCTGAAGAGTTGGCACCCAAAGTGCCACTGGCTACTGCAGTGCTAGTGACATCATCCACAGCATCAGCTACAGAATCATCCACTACAACAGTTCACCCTACAGATGAGGCCAGCAAACTAGTGAAAGCTATGGAAGAAATGTCACTTCAGACAAGTGAAATCAACAGATTGAAGAAAATGATAGACAATCTAGAAAATTCAAACAAGTTGGCTCAAATAAATGACAAAACACATGAGCAGAAAGCCATCAAACTGAATGAAGAATTGAAGAAATTATAGAATTAATTAACTTTAAAAGAAAAAATTTCATATGTGAAAAATTATTTATGCAACAATATCATAGAAGCCATAAATTATGTGTGGCCTTCCATTCAAGTGATTTTTGAATAGAGATATTTTCTCAAAGCAGCCTTAGAAGAGATTCAGAAGACTAAGGAGGAACTTGATAGCAAACGAGAACAAGCTTTAGAACTGACAAAGTTTCTCAACAGCAAGAACATGCAAGAGTTAGAAGAGATTGAAATTACTGATAGGATTGAAACTATCCTTGAGATAAGTAAAGTAATCACCAAGAAGAACCTAATGAAGCAGCTTGAGGAAAAATGTGAGAATATGAACATATCCATAACCAGGTTTATGGTAAAATTTGAGAATTTGAGGCAAAGAAGTTTGCCTAATATTTTGGTCATCAATGATAAATTAATGCCTCAAGAGGATTATAATTAAAATATCAGAGAATATGAAAAGGAACAAGTTGAGAAATCAAGTCGTATCCAAGGCACTCGAACAGGAAAAGGTTTACTTAGAATTTTTGAGGACCTATTTTACTTGTAGTGTGAGATAAGACATTTGTTTTTCATTAAGCCAAATTTTTCCAGATATACAAAAGAAGATGAAAAATTCAGAAAGTTGAAGAAAATACAAATTCCAAGTGAAGAATATTGGTATTCATTGACAAATTTACAATAAAAGATAGAAAGGCTGAAAAATAAAAGATAAAACAGTTTGCTGAAATTACAGTCAAAATAGATTTTTTACAACAATAAACATGTTTTATAATGGTTAAGAGTATCCGAATTGAAAAAGGGTATCAAAGATTAAAGAGAATCAGTGAAAGAGTATCATATAAAGTAGATAAGGTTTCAAAACAAACTTGAAATATCTAAAGCCAGCAAGGAAGACACCAAGGCAACCAGCTGCACCTTCCCCATAATCAGTTACTTTTTTTTTTGAATTGATAGGACAGCTTATTGATTTTTTGAGCAGATATATCAATTATTATTATTGTAAATATATATTTATTCCCCTTAGATAATTCCTAGAAGCATTCTAGGATATTTTGTAAACATTATGTATAAATACTTCACTATTTGAAGTATTATTGTGGAATAAATTGCTGAAGATTTCTATAGTAATTTTTTATTGGACTTGAAGGCTTTTGTGTTTCAAATCTTGAGTAGCAGAGTGGATTGGATCAAGTAGCATCATATTTCAGGATTCATGTGATGAGCTATTCAAATGAAATATTTCCTTCTTGTCATTGTCTATCTTTCCTTGTTACATGCATCCATAAATGTTTTTTCAAATTTGAATGAATAAACAGAATTATTACTTCAGGATTTGTTAAAAGCACCCCATTTTTACTATTTATCATTTCCATGTTTTCTACTGATTTCCAGAGTAGGGGACCCTTTATTTCTCCCTCTTTATTTTGACCTCTACCTACTACTTCAGTTTTCTGGATCAAATAAGCCTTCATACTCTTTATCCATATCATATCACATCACTAAACAACCTTCCAAGATCTTCATGGGTTATCTATCTTGCCCTAAAATCATTTGACTTCTTGACTTTGATCCCAGCTCTGTCTACTTTATTTTTAACTCCTCAACCCAATGGACAAAAAAATTTCCCACTATCCATCTCTTTAGGTGATTTTTCCCAACAAATCAAACAAACCCAAAACCAAATTTCATAATCATAGCTAGCCTAATATTTTATAAAAAAAAAAAAGTTAAATCTTATAGTGAAAGGCCTCTCTGAACCCTAAGAAGGCTAGATCTTAGATTTTAAAAGTTGGTATGTAGTTACCTCTAGCGTTCTTAGACTTTAAACCAAAATCTCACAAATTTGGAATTACTAGAGTGATAAGAATGTCATGGTGACGATTTACGATGTCATGTAGGTTTAACAAGTCTAACAAAGGAATAATTCAATGTATTTTCATATTTATAGAGTTTGAAAAGAAGCAGAAAATAAAACTCTAGCTGTCCCTTTTCATAGGTAGCCTCACAGATCCGAAAAGGTAGAAAACTATGTCTGAGAGAACCTCTTAGTTTCGATAGGCTAAGGTATTCCTTTTTCGTGGATAATCCATCCCAGCCTGAAAGAGGGGTAAATGTATAATGGGTATATATTGTTTCGTAACCTTAACAAGTTGAAAATGACAAGAGTCTGAGCAATATTTTCAATTTTCAAGAGTGAGAAAACAGTTGAAAGATGACTCCAGGGGTAATTTTTTGTGTTTTTACCGAGTTTGAAAAGTATAAAATATAACTCGTTACTTCATCGTCGTCATGTTGCCGACCGGTTGTTGCACAAGAAATGCATGTAAAACACATTTTTTGAGATAAAATAGAAAAGTAATCGAAAAATATACTCAAAAACCTAATTAGGGTTCTGAAAAGTTTATAAAATGCCAAAAATAGTAAAAATAAATTACTTTTCACTTTAACCTCTTGTGAGCAATTTTTACCCTTTTTCACTTTGATTTTTTGGAGCTGATAGCGAACAATCCAGAAGGTGAATCACGAATCCGTCTATTCCAGGTAAGAGCTCATACCATTTCTTGCATTTTGATATACATTTCATTGCCTGCAATCCAATTTGTAGATCTATGGAGGGGTTTTTGTAAAAACTAGGGCGTGACGACTAGCGCGAGTATCGAGCAGAGACTCGTGCCAACCGGCCTTGAATTCAAAGAGGGGCGCGCCAATCATGATAATGATTTTAGCTTGTGAATTCAAACAATAAGCCTATTTTAAACATTTAAATAGCAAATGACTTGACTAATGATGACCCCAATGATGTTTTTTCTAGTGTGAAAGAGCAAAATGACGATCGAATGGAAGGAAAGAGAACATAGTGAATAAGACGAGCTAGCCATGGGAAATGTGAGATGCATGGAAACCCTTAGGGACTATGGGCTCAATAAATTCTTCATGGCACCATGTCTTGGATCTCAACTAGAATTACTACAGTACTTGATCAGTGTCTGGGACATTGACTGAGAAAGTTTCATAATTCATGACCAAGAGTTAGAGGTTGAAGTCTCAGATGTTTATTTCATAACAGGATTGTCATGGAGGGGGGAAGTATCAATCATGACAGGTACCCGGCCTACAATGGAAAACATGAGCATGGTTATTGACAGAGTGTGTTGAGGGGCAAGGAAAGGATCCAAAAGTGGGAAGGTGGATATCCAAACAATCCTGAATCTGGCACTAAAGGTAGTGTTGCACACCATTACGTGAGTTGTGGGAGTTCAGGCTTCGCATGAGGCCACCAAAACATAGTTACTTCTTGCAGTACATTTCATGGCACAAACTCTCTACAACTGGGCAGAGGTGGTAACGATCAACATGAAATTCCAGTTGACGAAATGCAAGAATGGTAAGCTGAAACAATTCAGTTATGGGTCCATCCTAGTGCCATTCATCCTAGAATGGTTACCAATATTCCAACATTAGGAAGTGATATTTTCTACACCACCAACCCAAGAGCCACGGATGGTCCGCCTCCTAATGGGCAGCTTCGATGCCAAGATCAGGAGGCATTCAACAAATGTCCTGGAGACCAGAGTTCTTTGAGTGGCTCTGCCGATAGCTTATTTTCATGGAGGACTGGACCTATTCTGGCACAAAATTTATCGATGATGTGGATTTACAACAGGAGAGGATAAAGATGAAGCGTTGGGTAAGACTCATTTTTTATTTCTATGAGTATTATGATTTTTTTTGTTATGCATATTCTAATGTTGATCCATGTATTTGTAGATGTTGGCCCAGAAAGATCTGCAGGAATGTCTCCAAAATCATGGTGAATTCCTCGTGATTTCGATGTGGCCCCTCATGGCGAGGGAAGAGAGGAGGAGGAAACCATGTGCAACCTGGAGGAACTTACCAGTAGAATCCTAGACTATGCAATATTTGACGATGTTCCTCACGTGTACCAGAGACACACTATAGGGGTGTCGAACCGTGTTCACTTCTTATTGAGGTGGCTCATACGAGCAGTGACATGCTATCATGAGCATCACACTGACTAGACACCTAGGCATTTTATTTCTGCATATTTTTTTAGAGACATCATATCTCAGGATGTGGCCAAAACATACATATTTTTTGAACTTATAATGCACGTGGATGAAAACACTCGATATATATATATATATATATATATATATATATATATATATATATATATATATATATATATATATATATATATATATATATATATATATATATATATATATATATATATATATATATATATATATATACATCTACATCTATTTTCCTGCTATGAATCTTGTCATGTGATGATGATGTTTTACAAATTACGCAAATTTCTATATAATACAATATTAGCTACTGTATTAGTTAATGTATTCATTTGTATAGGCATATGTTGATATTTGATGTAATCAAAATGTCTTTCCAACAAACGAACACACAAATACAACCTTAATATTTGAGGATTTATAACAAAATAATGCCGATTAAACTGAAGAAAAACAAGTTGATAATCTAGGTTAACAATCAATCCACGAATATCAAGAGTAATGGCATAAGTTAAGAGTTCAATGACAACACTATATTCAGCGACATTTTTTGTAGTACGTCCTATAAAAATACCTTGTAGATCTATCAAGTCACCAATGGGATTATAAATCACCCAGGCTATAGAAGAAATATTTCGGGTACTGCAAGAGGCACCATCCATGAAATCAACATAAGGAGTAACATACATCTGCACAATAAGCAATGAACCAATAAGCAGGAAAATGCTTGCAAAGCACACCAAACCAAAAATGTACAAAAATTAAAAACACCTACGTACAAAAAAAACATGCATGAGAAACTCATGCATAATATTTTTTGAAATACAACCCATTTCTGGGTTGATCCAAAGGATAACGTTCATAATCAATAAGCTTATAAGCCTCATTCTGTGAAACGTGCTTAACAATGTAGGGCCTATGCCACATAGGTTGGAATTTTCTTGCCCCCAGCTTATCGTGAGCTTGGTCATATAGGAGGACGAGGTCTCCTTCTATAAAGGAACGAGGGGAAATCTACTGGTCAAAATGAGCTTTGACCCGCTTTTTTTGTGCTTCTATGAAAAGAGCAGCAAAGCAGTGAGTTTCATCAAGCTTTTCTAAATATAGAAGATGCTCTTCTTCTGGTGAAGTACTAGGCAGCAATTCTACAACTATCTTGAGAGAAGGTATTTCATATTCAATCGGAAGGATAGCTTCCAGACCATAGAGAAGCTAGAATGGAATGAATTCATTCGCATCCTTCACTGAGGTTCGGTAAGCCCAGAGAGCTGAAAGCAACATGAGATTTCAGTTTGACTTATGCATCCCAATCCTACGTTGAAGCATAGTGACAAGAACTTTGTTCACGACTTCAACCTAGCCATTGGCCTGAGGGTAGTACGGCGTTAAGCTATCATGACTCAGACCCAACTTAGAAGTCAAATCGACCATCATGTAATGATGAAAATGCGATTCATGATCAGTAATAATGGCTTGAGGGACACCAAACCTAGTAATGACATCATTGAATAGAAATTGTGTTGTTATCTTACCGTCAGCTGTAAGTGTAGGGATTGCTTCGACCCATTTCGTGAAGTTATCAGCGACGACGATAATATAAGCATTCCCCATGGCTGAGTGGGGGTTACACATCATAAAATCGATGTCCCACTTTACAAAGGGACCAACAGTAATGATAGGATGATGATGTGAGGGCGGCGTGCACATCTTGCGCTGATAAATATGGCAATCGTGGCATTTATGGACATCAACAATGCAATATTTAAAGATGGTGGGCCATAAATACCTAGCACAAATAATTTTCTGTGCAGTAGCATATCCAGACATGTGACCGCCATAAGCACCACTGACAGTCATTCAGGACCTTTTCAGCCTCCTCGAGAGTAAAACATTGACAGAGAAATGAATCAACTTCGATGCGGTAGAGAGTATCTCTGATTATGCAATAAGGTTGCGAATGATGGCGAATGTGTCAACGAGCATCCTTCATCAACTCAGACCAGAAGGTGGAATTTTGAGGATATAAGATGATATCACCATACCAAGGATCGAGAGTGTTAATAAGAAAAAGTGTGTCGTCTGAAATGCATTCCTCGGAACCAGATGGAGTAGAATCAGAAGGGAGAGAGCGAATCAAATCGGCGAATACCAATGACTTCTTTGACTTGGAGGTAGTAAACTCCAAATCGAACTCTTGGAGGATAACAATCCACTTCAAGTATTTTCCCCCAAGGAATTAACAATTCAAAATGTAAGTCATAGGGTTGCAATCAGAAATCAAAGTCACTGTGCGCAACAGAATGCAGTGAAAAAAATGTTGAATGGCTTGGACGACATCCAATGCCAACTTCTTGGCATGTGCGTAGTGAGTTTTAGTATCGAGAATATTATGAGACAAATAATAAATTACATGCTCGTCACCATCATCATTGTCTTGCACAAGAACCATGGAAACTGTGCTAAACGTGGCAACCAAATAGAGGGAGTAATTGGGATGATAATTGGGAGGACGCAATAGAGGAGCATTGACCAATAATGCCTTCAGTGCATCGAAATATTTTTTGGAAGATCTCACCCTAAAGGAATTGGATGCCTTTCTTAAACAATTGCGTAAATCCTTTGGCTACTTCAACATAGTTCAGGATGAAACGTCACTGGAAGTTAGCTGTAATATTCCTAAAATTAACATGCAGCTTATGGGAATATTAAATTTTGTTTCTTGCACTTAGCAGGTGAATAAATGTGGGAAAGGGGAAAAGGGGATATCTTAGTAGCTGGATTTTACACTTTCCATGTATGAACAGGAAAAGAATCATGTTGATTCAGTCAAGTTGACTAAGTCAAAAGCGCAGTATGGAGGAGCAGTCTTGATGGAGCTACAATGCAGTTTTGGAGGGAAAGTGATCACATGGTGTTGGAAACCCTAATAGGTGGGACCCAAGGTGAGGAGGCTCAGAAGCCTTATAAGGAGGAAGATAGCAGAAATTTGAGGTTAGCTTATGATTATTGATTTCTTTGTTTGTTTAGACTTTGTGCATTCTCCTGCTGTTTAGCAGAGTTGCAGTGCTGCTAGCGCAAGGCATTCATGTTTATGAATTCCTTCTCCATCCTTGAGAGGCCTCTTGGAGGAGTATTTCTCTTCATTTCTACACATTCAGGCTTGAGGCCAAGCATACTCCTTCAACTACAGTGCAGTTTCTGTTTAGAGCTAAGTTGTGTTGCAGGGTGTTGCAGTGGAGGTTACTGAACACCACTTCCTGTGCTTATTTTTCAGAGGAGGAAGTCTCCTTTCGTTTGGAGGATCAATGAGGGATATTCTGAGCTAATTCCCATCATTTTTGGCACCAGGCCAACCTTCCATGATCTATAGCGCAGTCCCTCTCTTAGACTGCTTTATTTTCAGTGTGCATCTGCAGTGAGGGTTTGTAGTATTCTTTGGAGGGTCAGATCTTAAGTGTTAGGATCAACCTTTCACTTGGAAGATCCATTGGAGGAGATCTTTTCAGCTTTTGTATCATCTACAGCCATCTCCATCTAGCTGCTACTTAGCCTTGCTACTCCGGCATATTTGACATTTTGTATATTTCAGCCAATCCTTCTAGGATTGACTTGATATTGTTTTTCAGGGGTTAGAGCTTTGCTTCCCACATTATTTGAGCCATACATTGCCATATATTTGTATTGATATTATTTCTGTAGTAGTACCTCCTATAAACTGCGCAATCATAGCCTTGGGCTTTCTATATGTAGCAATGTTCTTCATTTTCTTGTACATGTTCTATTGAGGCTTGCATTGCCTGACTTGAGTGATCATTACCTCAAGGATTTGTATACATTTGCTGCAATAAGATCATTTTCATGGCTATTTGGATCTTCTCATGATTTTTATATTGATATAACGTTGCTACTCCAATGTGTGTTTTACATTGCTGCATCTCCAACTCTAGAATATCTTAAGATATTCTTATTGTTGTAGAAATCCCTTATTTTGGGATACTATAGTGGTATCGAAGCTGCCATCTTGGCTCACCCTGTGGAGTTCAGATCCAATCTAGAAGATAAGAAGAAGAGGAGATCAGAATGATGGAGAGGATGAGATTACTCTCATGAATTTTTAGACCTAAGAAGAGCCTCTCCAAGGAGGTTCACGAGATGAAAGAAGGAAGATGCAATGAAACTCCCAGAGGGTTTCAAGAAGGAGAAAGTTGTAGTGAGACCTCTAGAAGCTTTCAAGAGGAAGAAGAAGATCCATGCACTTCCTATTCTCATAGAGGAAGTGAAGAGCAAGAAGAACACTCAGAACATGAGATCCTGTGTGGATATTTGTCAGAGTACAAGTGCCAACCTAGAGCTTTCAAAGAGACTTTAGATATTCCTCAGTTTATCCAAGTGAAAGAATAAAGGAGGCCATACAGCAATAGGATGGTGAAGGGAAATAGGTTTCTATTGTCCACTTTTGATGGATCACCCATATGTATAGCAAGGGTTTGGGTGATGAAGTTAGAAGCATTTATCCTACTACATTCAGTAGTGGAAAAGACGTTGTGGATATTTCAGCATTGTACTTGGACGGTAAGGCAAGCTCTTGGTGGCTCAGCCATGTGAGTCATGCAAGGGTATCTACTTTTGCAGATTTCACTCAAAGAGTGATCAGAATATTTGACAGTGAGATATCAGAGAAGAAGGAGATCTCATCTCCACTTGAGGAGACCTTTATCAGCGTTGTCACATTCATGAGGGGTCAGCCATCCATATCAGTAGTTGGATCAGCCAACACATTGAAGAAAGGAACTCTTGTAGCCATACAAGATGTTCCCAAGACTCACCAAGGTATGCATAAATTTCCATTTCCTATCATTTCAGAAAATCTTATGGGAAACCATGGAAATTTACCCTCACATGGTCAAGGATCAAAACACATTGTTGTGGTCGAGCAACAAGCTTGCACTGCACTATATGACCTTGGCTTAAACAAAGGAGAAATGAACATTAATTCCCTTACACCCCTATTGAGTTGCATGCAACATGAGGAGTTAGGGTGTAAGATTTTGGAGGGCATAAGGAGTGCTATGTCACTTTCTGGTGATGTTTTACTTTCAGCACACTTGGATCATGTTGGATTCAAGAGGATCATTGATGAGAGTTATTTTTTGAAAGATCTCCAAGGGGTTGCATCTCAACTTCCCATGAGGTGTGAAGAGGAAGATCTACTTTGGGGAGATTGGTAGTATTCATTGGGAAGAACCAAGTGGGAGAATGATTGGAGGTATCCACATTTGGATGAATGGAGGTGGATGGAGAGCAAGAGGTTGGTGAGCCACTTGCAGATCTATGTCATAGGGCATCAAGAAGCAAAGCTGCGCTAGCTACTCTTGAGAGAGTTTGGCCATCTTGGGTCATACCCTTTGTCAAGAGGTATGTGGTGGATGGAGAAATGGCATGGCACCCATATGATAGAACAACCGAAAACTTGTTTGTATGGGGCATCATACAAGACAACCATCATGATCTTACCCTATGGCTTGTATGAGGGAGAGATGTGGGAGCAGAAAGAGTTGTTGTTGCTATGGTTATACTTGGGAGAGTATGGGCAGAAATTTTCCCATACTTATCATGATAATTCCAAAGAGAATGAAGGGGCATTCAAGGTGAAAGGAGGCTACCCTTCAGCATTGAAGGATCATGAGAGGCTTCCATGTAGGAATAAGATCTTCTCACATAGCAGCATGATGGTGGATGGCTTTGGCATATGGAATGTCAAAGGGAGGAGTCATGGAGCCTTATCATTAAGGCTGATAGTGTTGTCACATGGGAGTATGTTTTTATTGATGGAGTGTATCAGGGAGAGTATGTATCCCTTCTTCTTACAGATTCTTATGGGGAGATTTTCATGGGAAGACTCATTCATGGGCCTCACTTTCAATCTACTCACTATGTATGGTAAGAAATGCATTTCTGTACTTATTTTTTAGTCTATTGAGTATTTGTATCTTCTCACCATATATGAACAGTGCATTGCTCCATAAGAGAGAAAAATTATTTTTGGGTCTCATGGTCACTTTAGGGCCAATATTTATAATTCTAGTAGCCCATCTATACATGATTTTGGGCAAGTGTATTTTTTTTATTATTTAGCTGATATCCATTGCTTCTTACTATCTCGTGGTGGAAGAGAAAACATGCACATCTTGTAACTCATTGAAGAACCACTTGCCACATGATATTCTCAAATAGCAGTTGGGAAGACTGCACAGTATCCACCTGGAAAACCATTTGTACCATCCAAACTTGCACACAACCTTCATAAATTTTCTTATTGGGATGCCATGTGGTGATAATGTGCCATTCATCTTGTATGGAATGGTTTGGGTTGGCATGGCTCATGACATTGGAGAAAGGATCCTTGGAGACTCAATCTTCTTCCTGCCACTTGAGGGCAACCATGTTGCAGCCCAAGATTAGCATGCCCTCTAAACTTATCATAAGTGGAGAGGTGGAAAGCATGGGATAGGGTCTCTTGCCTATCATATGCATCTATTCATCCCACCTACACTTCATGAGCCAAAGGTGGAGGAGATTCTTCATGAGCTGCCATGTTGGAGGGTGACTCATTTTACAAGGATGATAGCTTGGGGGTGGAGGTTTCACTTGGGAATGAGAGTTTCCCATGCATTTCAAACTCCATGCCTTGAGAGGACCTCTAAATAGCACATAGTTGTCTCCTTGAGTACTTTACTTTTGCATGATGATAGCCTTTTGGGATGTATACCAAATGTTAATTTGTATGCTTGAGAGAGACACTATGGAGTTTCATTGTTGAGACAACATCTTATTCTTTTGGAGAGAACATAACATGAGGATGATACAAGAGGAGAGGAGGAGACTTTCTAGTTCTATCCTTGCAGTTGCTTGAGGACAAGCAACATTTGGGAGGGGAGGACTGTAATATTCCTAAAATTAGCATGCAGCTAATGGGAATATTAAATTTTGTTTCTTGCACTTAGTAGGTGAATAAATGGGGGAAAGAGACCCATACTTATATTGTATTAGCATAAAATCCCTCTTGGTGTGAAAAGGGGATATCTTAGTAGCTGGATTTGCAGTTTGCATGTATGAACAGGAAAAGAATCATGTTGATTCAGTCAAGTTGACTAAGTCAACAATGCGGTATGGAGGAGCAGTCTTGATGGAGATACAATGCAGTTTTGGAGGGAAAGTGATCACATGGTGTTGGAAATCCTAATAGGTGGGACCCAAGGTGAGGAGGCTCACAAGCCTTATAAGGAGGAAGATAGCATACATTTGAGGTTAGCTTATGGATTATTGATTTCTTTGTCTGTTTATACTTTGTGCATTCTCCTGCTGTTTAGCAGAGTTGCAGTGCTGCTTAGCACAAGGAATTCCTGTTTAAGAATTCCTTCTCCTTCCTTGAGAGGCCTCTTGGAGGAGTATTTCTCTTCATTTCTCCACATTCAGGCTTGAGGCCAAGCATCCTCCTTTAGCTACAGCACAGTTTCTATTTAGAGCTGAGTTGTGTTGCAGGGTGTTGCAGTGGCGGTTACTGAACACCACTTCCTGTGCTTATTTTTCAGAGGAGGAAGTCTCCTTTCCTTTGGAGGATCAGTGAGGGATATTTTGAGCTGATTCCCATCATTTTTTGCACCATGCCAACCATTTCCATGATCTACAGCACAGTCCCTCTCTTAGACTACATTATTTTCAATGTGCATCTGTAGTGAGGGTTTGTAGTATTCTTTGGACGGTTAGATCTTCAGTGTTAGGATTAGAATTTCACTTGGAATATCCATTGGAGGAGGTCTATTCATCTTGTGTATCATCTACAACCATCTCCATCCAGTTCTTGAGTTGTAGATGCTACTCAGCCCTGCTACTCGAACATTTTTGCCATTTTTTATATTTCAACCAATCCTTATAGGATTGACTTGATATTGTTTTTCAGGGGTTAGAGATTTTCTCCCCACATTTTTTGAGCCATACATTGACATATCTTTGTATTGATATTATTTCTGTAGTAGTGCCTCCTATAAAATGTGCAGTCATAGCTTTGGGATTTCTATATGTAGCAATGTTCTTCATTTTCTTGTACATGTTCTATTGAGGCTTGCATTTCCTGGCTTGAGTGATCATTACCTCAAGGATTTGTATACATTCTCTGCTATAAGATCATTTTCATGGATATTTGGATCTTCTCGTGATTTTTATATTGATATAACGTTGCTACTCCAATGTGTGTTTTATATTGCTGCATCTCCAACTCTAGAATATCTTAAGATATTATTATTGTTGTAGAAATCCCTTATTCTGGGATACTACATTAGCTTTCCCTTACAGACTCTGTAGCTGATGTAAGGAGGAAGGAGAGGGGAGATTAGCAATGGCTTCAACTTTGAGTGGATCGAGACGTATCCCATATTTAGAGAAGATAAACCCTAAGATTCTACCAGAGTCAATAGAGAAGATGCACTTATGCGGATTAAGTCAGATTTTATAGTGTTGACATCGAAGAAATATGTGACGGAGGTGATCAGGGTGGTATTTATGCTTAGATGAATGAGCTGGAAAGTCATCCAGATAAGGCTAAAAAATGGATTCATATAGTGGAAATCATAGGACCTTGCTCGTTGAAATGTAGGCCCGCCATTTTTAAGATGCAAAGGGAGCTTTTTATAGGTGAAAGTACCCCAAGGATAGATAAAGGCAGCCTTGTGTTGATTGGCTAGAAGAATATTAATTTGGTTATACCCAGAAAACCCATCCATAAAGGAAAGATCTCACTCCCAGCACAATCATCAATGATTTGGTCAATAAAAGGAGTGGGATAATTATCCTTAGGGCAAGCATGGTTGATATCATGGTAATCAACACATAAATGAATAATGCCCTACTTCTTATCCACAAGAAAAAGATTGGAAACCCATTCTGTTAAGAGAATCAAACAGATAAAACCAGATTTCATAAGTTCTTCAACTTCTCCCTTAATAGCGGCCACCTTTCTAGGGTGCACAGGACGAAGGAGTTTTTGAACAAGCCTCGCACCAAGATAGGTAGGAATTTCGTGCACCACTATACTTGGGTCGATACCAGGCATTTCTTCATAATACCACATGAAAATGTCATGAAACTCACGGAAGAGACTAGTATAGACCTAGATCTCATTGGGAGAACAAGTCACCCCAATATGGATGTTCTCGACAATCCCCAGTTTGACGAAGATGTCGATAGGCATTATTTGTGTGATGTTGCTTAAGTTACCTTCTACAAAGACTTCATGTATCAGGATGGGTGTCTAAAGTGGAGGAGAAGGAACTTGAGAAGAAAACTTCTCGATTCACGTAGACATGGCCCCAAGGCCACACATAAATGAGGAATGATGATGACTATCGTCCTGGCAAGGAGGATCCTCAAAAGACATAGTTTGCATGATGGCTTCATCGGAGGGAAATGTCTCATTTAAGGGATCAAGAGAATCCAAATCACCGAGCCAGGGGTATTGTGAATAACTTTCAAGAGATGTACTCAAAGGACCATTATTAGAGGGCAGAGGATCTGAAGCCAAAACAAGTTCACAATAATCAATCTCGATTGGATCTAACAGCATCGAATCTCCAAATGTATTGACCTTCTTGGGTGAAGGGATGATCCACAGATTAGAATACCTGGATATCATTTTAACCTGAATATTGTTGGGTGGAGGAAGAAGAAAAATACCCATGAGGATAGGATATTTGAAAATACCTGGCCCTATGCTCTCATAAGGCATATTAATTTGATCTACGTATGGAACATTTCTCTCAGAAGATGAAGAAGTGAAAAAAGACAATTGATCAACACTGATGATATTTCCTTCATGTGGAAATCTGAGCACATGAAAGAGAGTGGATAGAACGCATAGCATGGCATGAGTCCAACTACGACTGAGGATAAGATTGTGAGGGAGACACAGGAGGAAATTCTCCAAGTTGAAAGTGATAAGGCTCGAATCAGCGGGATCGACTCCATTAATAGCAGACAACAAAGCCTTCCATTGAGACGAACAACTCTGAAGGACTTCTAGTGTAGAAATAGTAGATGGCACTGGAGCCAGATCCTCAACAATACTGTAATGTTGAGCAGCACGGGCGTTAGGATTATAGGAAGACTTATGGAGTACACCTTTGGAAGGTGGTCATACAATGGGCTCGGTACTGGGCATTTCAATCTGAAGAGGGACAGAAGCAGGCAAGGGAGGGGGGCCATCAATGAATTCCTTCTTGGTTGCTTGACACGGTTCGGTATAATCTTTCGACTAGGTAGAAATAGAAATAGATGAAAAATCATTCATCATGAAAACCTGAGAGCCAAATGGAGTAGATTACTGAGGTTTCTCTACCAACTGATTCTACTATGATGGAAACGGTTCTTTGGGAACACCTGGAGTGCCCTGGGTGCCTTTGAGCTAATGACTAACATCGACTCATCGAGGATAGTCCTTGGTGTAATGTTCTTCATCAAAAATCAAACAAGGGTAATTTGGTTTGCGTTGCGAACCATCATCCGCATGAGATTTCTGAGAATCTTATTTTGGGGTATCGGTTTTCGCCTTACCTTTACCCTTCTTTTTACCCTTGAAAGTTTTATCTACTGGATTGGACTGGATGGCATTCACCTCCATGGTTTTACCAGAATTCGGGATATGCTGAGAAGAAATATCATTGGAAGGATTCTATTTTTTCTTCGTAGGATTTGAAGATGAAGACTTCCAAGAATTTTGAGACATGGAACTGATGATACTGTTGACAGATGGCATTGCCGGTGCTTTGGAAGTTCTAGGTTGAGGGGCATCAGGAAATAGTTCGTACAACGTGTCAGACTGAGAGTACACAAGATCAAGGTACTGGACACGAGTGACAGCTTGTTCCTTAGTAACACATGCCCCCATAGCAATTTCCTTAGCAATTAGAGCAATGAAGGAGGTAGTGAACCAATCAATTAGAAGTTGACAAGAAATATCAAGCTTGATCAAGCGACGATGATGCCTCCATTCATGAATATGATCAGAGATATGAGTAGCTCGATCTTTTTTCAAGGATGTGAGGAGGTGTGTCTTGGTTTCATATCGAACTGGTAACTGAAAGTGCGTGAGAAACACCATGGCTAAAGAGTTGAAATCTTGGAAGACACCATGAGATAATTTGATGTACCACTTGGCAGCGACACTAGTGAGAGTCCATTGGAAAAGACAGAGTCAAATGGAATTGTCAACCCAAGAGTTAGAGGAACACCAAAGATGATATTTCATAACATGCGCTTGGGGGTCCTCTCCGGACTTTCCCTCAAACTTGGGACAATTGCTAGCAATTTTGGTTGGAACTGGAGGCCGATACGGGCTATGAAGGATTGGATCGTTTGTCAACTTTGACACATTAGGTAGTTCCAAAATCGCAAGGAAAGGTAATAGAGGATTGAAAGGCATTGTAGGTCATTGATAAAGACCAGTATTAACATTCCACCCATGTTGAGAGAAATTTTGCCCCCATATGTTTTGTCCTGGAGGATTCTGTCCATAGGGGTTATAAGTCAAATAGTTCTTCCCATACATGGGTTGAGGACTGGGATATTGATTTTTAGCATACCACTGAGGTCCTTGCTGAGAAACATATGGATTTTGCTACATAATGTAAGCATTTCCTTGAGGTGGATTATACACCATCTAGGATTGACCTTGAGGAAAATAAGTCAAACCTTGGGGTGCACTATATACTATCTGAGACTGACCTTGAGGAAGTTAAGTAGCACCTTGAGGTTGAATGGGTTGTTCGTGCAGATCAGGTTGACCCAGATATTGATATTGGGCAGGCTGTCCATACGGGGCAGGTTGGCCTGGATACTGGGAGCCACCGAGTTTCCCTTGTGGAAAAGGTTGGCCCGATGATTGGGATGGGCCAGGTTGCCCCTAAGAACTAGGTTGACTTGGCGTCGGATAGTAGGGTTGTCCTTGTTGTACAAAATTTTTTCCTTACTGAACAGAAGGTTGGTGTTGTTGCACAAAAGGTTGTCCCTATGGTGGAAGCTTTTCTCCCTGGGAACATAAGATGCTCCCGGTTGAATTTGAGGTTGACTAGAAGGACCATAGGGTTTCCTTGTTGAGTCAAAGTTTATCTGTGTGAACCAGAGGATTGTCCCTACTGGACCGAAGGTTTTCCCTGAAAGGGTTGTCCTTTTGGGCCCGAGGGTTGCCCTGGATGGTAAACAATTTTATTAGGATCAATTGGAGGAAAATAGATGGGATTATGATACACATCAAAATGATGTGGAGGATTACTAGAAGTGTGAAACTGTTGAGAACCTTGAGGGGTATAATTTTGCTTTTGTGGACCCTAAGAGGCAGAATATTGTTGATGAATAGCCAACAGATACTCATCAAATGTATAACCGCTAGGAATGGAAGTAGACACCATAGGCGCACTACTAACAAGTTGAGATCTTACAGCGTGAGGTTGTGATCCAATGATGGCAGACCTAACAGGTAACGTGGGATTAAATAAAAATGGACCTATGAACAATATTAGACCCTGAAGATGACTAAGTCGTGCTAACAACTCATGCAGATGAATCCACACAGATAGTGGGTCGGATTGGAACAAAGGTTACAATTGTCAACGTCATAGCAGTCGAGGGCGATGCCTCCGATACCGAGACAACCAAAATTTATGAGGGAGCCAATGTATTAGACCATATCAGGTTTTGATACAATGATTGAATGACAGAAATGATTTAACACAAAGTACGATAACCACGTGTGTAATGTTCCAATTTTTTATGGAACATTAATTTTTGCTAAGTTTATGTAGGAGATGAATAAAATGGGTAGGAGACCCATTCTTTGCATGATTAGAGAATAAAAATCCTCTAAGTATGAAAGAGGATCATGTTTGGAGCTAGATTTCACACCTCCATGTGTGAAAGGAGGTTTTTGCATAAAGGCTTGGCCAAGTTTGACCAAGTCAAACTGCGTTGGCATGAGTTGGAAAGCACTAAGTGGGACAACATAGTAGGGAAGCTTCTAGAGGAAGGAAACCCTAATTTGAAGTAGGGCCCATGGAGGGAAGGCTCAATTGTTTAAAAGAGGAGCAAGGCAGCCATTGATATTATCTTTGATGATTTTACATTTGAGTCTTAGGGACTTGTTGCTGCCTCTTGCTGTTCAGCAGAGCTGCAGTGCCTTCGGGCATGAGGGAGTCCTGTTTAGGAATTCCTCTCCTTATTGAGGATCTCATGAAGGATTGCACTCCATTCCCCATATTCAGGCATACAGGCCATAGCTTCAGTCATCTACATCAGTGCAGTTTCTGTAGCAGACATTTTGCAATGTTGCTGGGTGTTGCTGGGGAGGTTTCCACACACCATCCGGAGCTAGTTTTCTAGTGGAGAGAGGTTCCATCCATTGGGAGATCAGAAAAGGTGGTTCTTGAGCATATCCCACCATATTTGGCATCAGGCCAACCACATTCCATCACTGGCAGTGCAGTCCCTCTCTTAGACAGCGTTCTTCTTGGTGACTATTTGTTGTGAGGGATTGACAATCACTTGGAGGGGAAGTCTTGGGTAAAAGGATTAGCCTTTCACTTCATATTTCCACTGGAGGAGGGTTATTCATTTTTTGCAACCATTTCAGCCTTCTCCATGTATTTCCAACTCTTGAGTTGCAGCAGCTACTGCAACTCCGACATTTTTTTATTATAGCATTTTTGTATAGATTTCAGCCAATCCTCTTAAAGGACTGATGTTATGTATTTTCACGGGTTGAGATATTGCTCGCCCTTATTTATTTGAGCCTACATTGCATATCCTTGAATTTTCATTATTTATGTAGCAGTTCCTCTCTATAACTACACAATCCTTGCCTAGGGCTTTATTTATGCAGTAGTGTATTTCACATTTTCATGTACATGTTTCTTGAGGCTTCTAGTGCCTTGCTTGAGTGATCATTCCCTCAAGGATTTGTATTCATATTTGCTACTATGTCTTAATATGATGGCCATTGGATTCTTTGGCATTCCTTGTGTATATGAATCACTTTTATTTTCCATTTGGATGTATTCATTATTGTTGTAGTTGCAATGTTGGGGTTATCTTAAGATATTCCCAATCTTGTTGTTCTTCCCTCTTGGGGATATTATCTCTTGAAAATGCTCTATAGACAGAGTCTGCTAGTGAGCCAGGTAGCCTCTGGAGCTCATCCTTTGTTTAAAGGTGAAAAATCCAGTAAATGCCCCTACAGTCTATTTCTAGAATATATTTTCTTTGTCGATTGATAATGTTTCTGAAAAAGGAACATTACAGTGGTATCAAAGCATCAAACTTGGCATAGCTTGTGATTTCGATTTCAGAGGAGAATAATGAAGAAGATGAGCCTGATCTCATCTATTTTTGGAATAAAGAATAGCCTCCCTAAGGAGGAGGAGAAGAAAAGGGGAGTAGAGGAAGGTCCATGCACCTCTTATTCTCTTGAAGACCATCATGGGAGACGCTTGGATTTTTAGATCTTAAGCAAGTACCTGGGTGACTATAAACCCTATTTTGCAGCATTCAGGGGAGCTACAACATTCCCACATTATATTCAGTAGATGGAGGAGATAAGGCCCTATTGAAGAGGAGAAATCATAGGCAATAGGCTTCTATTGTCTACATTTGATGGGGTTACTTCAGCTAGAGCTTGGGAGAAGAAGCTGGAGGAATTTTTATTGCTGCATCCAGTGGCAGAGAAAGAAGTAGTGGAGATGGCAGCACTGCACATGGAGGATTAAACCTTTTTTTGGTGGTTCAAACCCTTGGTCCATTCAAGGGTGAGTTATTTTGCAGTCTTTTCTCAAAGGTTGATCCAAACCTTTAATGGTGAAAGAACAAAGGAAGAGAAGCTCACACCACCATGGGAGGAGGATTGCACCAATGTTGCTACAACATTGAGGGAGCAGTCTTCAACATATATGGATGAAGAAGACATTGGAGGAAAATCCATTTCAGCCACACAAGAAGATCCCAAGATCCACCAAGGTATGATAAAAGTTCCACATTTTACTTCAGCAATTAATCTTAAGGATGGTGGAATTTCATATGATGAGGTCCAAGGATCAAATCACATGGTCACTTTAGGGCCTCATGATTGCACTGCGCTGTGCAAAGGGTTCAAAGAGGAGATGAACCCTCCTCCTCATACATATTTGATGAGTTGAATTCAGCCTTTGATGTGGGAGTGTGAAATTTTGGAGGATGAAGAAAACCATGACACCTCCATGGAGAATCATGAAACAAATTGTGAACCTGAGGAGAAGATAGCTACTACACCATTGGAGAAATTAGCAGCGTTTTTAAACATGGGTGGAGAGGAGACATCACCTCTATCACATTTGGATCTTCATAGGTCCAACATATTCATGGGAGAGAGGCCTTTCCTTAGAGGTCTCCAAGGAGCTGCATTTCAAACTGTCATGAAATGCAAGGAGAAATAATCAGTTTGGGAGGATGGTAGCCCTCATGGGAGGATTACCAAAAGAATGGAGAAGAGATGGCAGGATTTTTACATCATTAAGAAGCAAGGAGAAGGAATATTTGGAGCTGATATGATATATATATCAGTCATGATACCTTCATCATTTGAGGTACATGGTGTAAGCATGAGGATGCAGCAAGCACTTGAGTTGCTTGGAATTGATGGGAGAGAACACAAGCAGATTTTCTCTCATATGATTGATGGTGTTGTAGGAGTAGAGGAGGGCACTCTCATTAGTGAAAGGGGATCACTCCTTAGCTAGGATTGATTGGGAGGCATTTCCCTCTTGGGAGAAGCTTCGTATTTGCAGCAACATCACCAGAGTTTTTCTTGACAAGGAGCATGTCAAGGAACAAAGATTGGCATGGGAAAGAGCCTTTTCGCATGAGATCGCAGCACTATCATTTGGGTGGAGGATCACATGCATATATCCATATATCATCTCAATTCCAGCCTATGGTAATATTCTTGTGTGTACCTTTGCTGATTTACATACTCTTATCATTATGATGCAGTGTAGGGCTTTTCAAAGGGGTAGATTTTTCATGTTGCTCCATGAGCAAAATTGGGCCAAGCTATGTGATGGAGACAGCCATCTTTTATATGGCCTTGGGAAAGTGTTACCTTCCATGTATGTTCAGAATTTATTTTTAGCCACTTACCATGCATTATCAGATGTAAGAACATACATTGTTCTTCATGAGATGAAAAAAAACTTGCCATATCATTTCTGAAAGTAGCAGTTTGGGAAACTGCGCTGTGACTACTTGGGAGAATGTTGGTACATCTTTGCACAACATGAAACCTTTAGTAATTGCCTCATTTTATTGTTTATTATGGTCTCCTTGGCAGATATTTTTGTTATCTTAATGGAGGACATGATCAGAGGATAGACACATGGGATGAATGTGTCATTGATGAGGAAGAACTCCCATATTTTCTGCAGTACATGTTCTAAGGGGAACATGAGAGGAGGCATGGCTACAGCCACATATTTTCTTACTTGTGGGGTGAGCCATGGGCTTGGTAATATTATCCATCCATTGTATGTATATGGGCAGATATTTTACATTATGTTTCTGATTCACTCATCTATTTACTATTTAGTAGTAGATGTGGTAGTTGTTGTGCAATACTTGCCATGTTATTTTCTGCAGCTGCAGTGGATGAGGTTGCATTGTGACCCTAAGAGGGATTGTTTGCATATTGCTGCACATGGAATAACCTACAGAAAACATGTCATGGGGGCATTCTATGGTGATCTTGTCCTATTAATCATAGATGACATGTCTTGTGCCAGCTATATTATCATTTATGGAGGGGAGATTCTTGGGGGATTACTCTTCATTCTGCCATTTGAGGGCAATACATTGGTTACCAAGGATCAGAATACACTCCACACTTGTCATAATTGGGGGAGAGGATAGCATGGGGCAAGTTATAGTGCTTGCCATGATCAGATTTTCATCCCACCTTCATTTCCAAAGCTCAAGGTGGAGGGGATTTTCCATGAGTTGCCTTGTTGGGAGGCATCTTATTGTTCCTTCATGATTGATATCTTGAGGATGGGAGGTTCATATGAGGATGACAAATCCCATTATATATCAGATCTCATGCCTCAAGGAGGCCCTTAGACAACTCTTTGTTCCTTCATGGATATTTGTTTCTACATGATAGCTATTTGGGAATGTTCACCCCAAGGCTATATTGCATATGTTGGAGGGACAATTTGAAGACTTGATTGCTGATATGGCATCCTTTTCTTGAGGATATCATCACATAAGGATGCTACAGGAGGAATGGCCGAAAGAAACTAAGTTCATCCTTGCAATTTCTTGAAGGCAAGCAATATTTTGAGAGGGGAGGACTGTAATGTTCCAGATTTTTATGTAGCATTAATTTGTGCTAATTTTATGTAGGAGATGAATAAAATGGGTAGGAGACCCATTATTTGCATGATTAGAGAATAAAAATCCTCTAAGTATAAAGGAGGATCATGTTTGGAGCTATATTTCACACCTCCATGTGTGAAAGGAGGTTTTTGCATAAAGGCTTGGCCAAGGTTGACCAAGTCAAACTACGTTGGCATGAGTTGGAAAGCACTAAGTGGGACAACGTAGGAGGGAAGCTTCTAGAGGAAGGAAACCCTAATTCAAATTAGGGCCCATGGAGGGAAGGCTCACTTGTTTAAAAGAGGAGAAAAGCAGCCATTGAGATTATCTTTGATCATTTTACATTTGAGTCTTAGAGACTTGTTGCTGCCTCTTGCTGTTCAGCAAAGCTGCAATGCCTTCGAGCATGAAGGAGTCCTATTTAGGAATTCCTCTCCTTCTTGAGGAGCTCATGAAGGATTGCACTCCATTCCCCATATTCAAGCATTCAGGCCATAACTTCAGTCATCTACATCAGCGCAGTTTCTGTAGCATACATTGTGCAGTGTTGCTGGGTGTTGCTAGGGAGGTTTCCACACACCATCCGGAGCTAGTTTTTAGTGGAGAGAGGTTCCATCCATTGGGAGATTAGAAAAGGCGGTTCTTGAGCATATCCCACCATATTTTGCAATAGGACAACCACACTCCATCACTGGTAGTGCAATCCCTCTCTTAGATAGCGTTCTTCTTGGTGACTATTTGATGTGAGGGATTGACAGTCACTTGGAGGGGAAGTCTTGGGTGAAAGGATCAGAATTTCGCTTTAGATTTCCATTGGAGGAGGGTTCTTCATTTTTTTCAGCCATTTCAGCCTTCTCCATGTATTTCCAGCTCTTGAGTTGCAGCAGCTACTGCAACTCCAACATTTTTGTATTATAGCATTTTTGTATAGATTTCAGCCAATCCTCTTAAAGGATTGATGTTATGTATTTTCAGGGGTCGAGATCTTGCTCCCCCTTATTTATTTGAGACTACATTGTCATATCATTGAATTTTTATTATTTATGCAGCAGTTCCTCTCTATAACTGTGCAGTCATGGCCTAGGACTTTATTTATGCTGCAGTGTATTTCACATTTTCATGTACAGGTTTCTTGAGGCTTCTGTGCCTTTCTTGAGTGATCATTCCCTCAAGGATTTGTATTCTTATTTGCTGCTATGTCTTAATATGATGACCATTGGATTCTCCGGCATTCCATGTGTATATGAATCACTACTATTTTCCATTTTGATTTATTTGTTATTGATGTAGCTGCAATGTTGGGGTTATCTTAAGAGATTCCCAATCTTGTTATTCTTCCCTCTTGGGGATATTATCTCTTAAAAATGCTCTATAGATAGAGTCTGCTAGTGGGCTAGGTAGCCTCTGGAGCTCATCCTTTGTTTAAAGGTGACAAATCCAGTAAATGCCCCTGTAGTCTATCTCTGCAATATATTCGCTTTGTTGATTGACAATGTTTCTGAAAAAGGAACATTACAACGTGGGAGAGATACTGGTCGAGAGGAAGGTTGATCTAAGACATAAGGAAATCTCTCTGGAGGAAGGTGATAATCTCATGTAGAAACATACAAATATTCACGACTAATGGGACTTGAAGAATCCATGTCAGATGAAGCTAGTTGATCATCAAAAAGATGACGAACGGTGCTAAGTAAGTCAGTAGCTAGTAAAGGTGGTTTTGAAGTAAGATGAGGGAAGTATTGCGCATTCCAAAAACCATACCAAGTGTGTCAAAGTTTCCAATTGATATCAAATGGATCTTCAAGAGGAGATCACGTAACGAGAGGTAAGATACATGGAAGAATATAATACCAAAAATAAACAGACCTAGTGGGTTGAGATGCTTCGGAAGAAACTTTAGGAGAAGGATCACCACTGGGGGGTAATGAAGAGGATGACGAAACTTGTGGTTTCGCCACTGTGAAAATGTTTCAAAACAAAAGAGAATCGAGATAGCCAACTCGAACCTCCAATATTAGAGACTAAGGAATTACTAAAAAACAAGCCAAGAAAATATATTTAACGGGCATGTGATCGTGGGCAGTTTATTTTGTGACATTGAAACAAAACTCTTTTGTTTCATGTTTTAAGAGTCAAGAAATAGACAAAATATGACTCTAGTCACTTTCGGGTTGAAACGAGCATGAAAGGACAAGTACTCAAGGATATTTTCACTTTTAGAGATTCACAAAATGACCAAAATGACTACTCAGGAAATCTAAGAAAGAGGGTGTACCAAGTTTTCGTGAACTGAACTATACACCTTGGTGATCAAATGAAAGAGAAATGACCAAGGACTTAATGTACATGTAAGTAGTCTTCCCAAATGCTATGTTCGGTGTATCACGGTTACAGGGTGGTAGAATCGACTTCCTATGGATAAAGGATTGCAACCTATGAGGGTCTCCCTTTATATACGCGACGGTGCGGGGAGCACAAGTTTGTGCTAGTGTTGTCTAAAGCCATATGGCAAATGACAGCTACTAGGTTTAATGACGTTGGAACACGTCATGGGCCGAGACCTCTATAATATGTGTGTTATGTTTCAATGCTTCCTTAGGTTGATTGAATTCATTTTAAAGTTGATCTTGAATTAATGTTGTGATTTCAGGGCCTTACTGAATGTGATCTCGAATCTTAATTCACAAGTACATGAAAAATAAAATCATTCCATTTCAATGAATGCTAGCTAAAAGAGGGATAGTAATTCAAAACAAAGTAGCAATCGATTGAATACAAGAGAATTTTACCTAATGCATCTAAGAAACCAAAGAAAAAATGAAAATCTCTTTCCTTGTTCACTAAATGCTACTAATGAAAAAGAACATTTTTCATTTTCAAGCTAAAAGAAAGAATGCATATTTTGTCTTTTTAGATGAACGAGAAGCAAAATGCACTATTACACTAAGCAAAATGAACACTAGTTTTGAGAAATTTGAATGAAAATGATATAAAACAAAGAGATCAATCCAATACAAACATCAATCAAACTCAAAAATGGAGACGCACCCTTTCCAAAAAACAGGGCTTTTGGACCGATTCAACGAGCAATGTAATCTATGCTCAAGGTGACAAATGGGGAGCTAAATGAAACGTAAGATGAATATTCAACAAACCAAAGACACAAGAACCAAAAGAAAAGGTAAAACAACTAGTCAACGAACTGAAACAATGCAGACCAAACTAACTCGAACTCAATCTAGAAGGCTCAGTGAAGAGACAACTGAACAAGCGACACAAGGCACCTAGAAACCCTAGGGTGAAAAACCTCACTGATAAGATGATGGACAAACATCTGAGAAGGACAAGGTAAGAGAGTGAAAAAAATATCAATAGACCAATTGCAAGATAAAAATCCAAACCAGGGCCATGAAATACTGAAAAAACTCATAAAATAGTTCAAAATTCAATCCTACAGGATTCAACGTGACTGTTTATCTATAATCTGTGCTAAACAGGGGTTGGTGCACCTATGACAAAAGAAAAATGTGCCAATCAGTGCGTATGTTTAGGAAGAAACAACACCGAGTGAGAAAACTATGGGAAAAAAATAAAAACCACTTAGCAGAGGTCAGATTTGACACTCTGGGACTAAACAGAATGGCTAAAAACAATCAGACAGACTAAAAAAAGCCAAAAAATTATGAAACGACCAAATTTGACTCAACAAGAAAAAAACTAGACGAAAAATGAGAGATGACAACACACATTGATCCCTAGTGGAGTTTCCAACTTGTTGTGCAGGTAAATCCCCTTTGCGGACAGAGGTGATCCCTCTAGCCCTAGGGTGGGTTTATCAGCAAGAGGACATGTTAATCTTTGGATTCCTAGTTTATGAATGAAACTGAGTTGGGATAGATGTCCTACCTTTGTTCCAAAGTAGTTTTCATAGTTGTGGCAGTAGTCTCCTGATATTCATCCTAACACGTTATGGTCCTTCAGCCGTAATACTCGAGTGCCTGCACAAGGATCAGAGAACGATAGCAACATACAAAAACATACTTACATTCATAAATATTTTATTGGTCAAGGACAAATAAACTTATTGCACAAGATTAAATGTATCAAACACAAAACAGGAACCAAAAAATTAGTCATGTATTAATAAGGAGAGAGAAAGAGTTTACAACCAAATAAGCCTTGACGTCACAGCCTCCTTCAGCGGGTCCAGTTAAACGTGTCTCAAGAATTTGTCGGGGAATTAGACTTGGCAAGGCAATAAGCCTAGGCTCTCTCTCAACAATGGGTCTCTCTCTCTACTCTATCTCACACGAGCTATAGTAAGGACTCTCATCTATTCAACCATTTCGGCTAGTTGCATCTATGTGAGAGAGATGTATTTATAGGAGAGGAGGAGGTGACTTGGGGTCCCTCATAAGGTGGAAGGGAGACCTTATTCTTTGGGGAGTTGCTCAAAAGTAGGAAAAAAGAAGCCAAAGGAAGGTCATCGATGTTATTCAGTTGAACAATCCATTCCGACTCCGCTCACGAAGTAGTTGGTAATGTAAACTTTGCTTATATTTTAAAAAACTTTCCAAAAACAGCTCGGCGTGGGCAGCCCACTAAGATAGAGCGTCAATGGGCACAAGGCCCAATGTAAATTTATGTATGGGCATGAGGCCATAACTACTTACTATTACCGACCCAAAGGAGGAGAGAATGTTGAAAGGGCAATAATATTTCCATCAATGTCAAAGGGGGAGACTGTTAATCTAGGTTGTCATTGATGATGTCAGTGACCGGGATGGAAAATATTCTTGAAGATGCCAAAGGATGATTATAAGTGATTACAGCTCTTGTTTAAGATGTCAAGAAACAAATGAAGTGTCAATCATGTATCTTGATGATCATAATGGAAGACTACCATATCACTGCACTTGATGAAGGACTCTAAGACATACACACGATGATATATTCTATCTCCAATGATGTGAAGCTTGATGTCCTTATGATGAAAAGTACATAATGATGTTGCATTTGGTTGATGAAATATCTCTGCACTATCTTAAGGACAGCTGACCTAATGACCCTATGTTGAACAAGGCAAGGACATGATGATGGTTACCCTATGTTGAAGAAGGCTAAGGCATGATTATGAAGATAATAAAAAAAAAAATCAAACCATGAGGCTCTACACTCAAATGCATTCTTCCCTACCTCCATTTCTGCACTCATAAATAATTAGTGAAATTAAAAAAAATATTTTTGCTATCTTAGAGGAAAAATTCCTTAATGAAACCTACACCATCCTGAAAAGCATAATTTTTCCTTTCCAACAAGCTATTACTCAGCCTAAAACTCAAAGCGGTTTGAAAGTTATTGATTTTTCAAGTTTAAGGTAAATTTATGTCAAGTGAGCTAACCCAAGCCGACTTGTGTAGGCTCATGCCTCATGGCCGAGAGACGTGTCTCTTCATTAAAGGCCAAAACCACTATAAATATAAGTCTCAAAATTGTCTCTAACCATCAAATTTTGGTGAGAAAATTCAGAGAATAACACAGAAGGGTGAAGAATTTTAAGGAGGCCGAGAAGGAGCTGAAGAAATTTTTGTTGGGTTAAACCTGAAGGTTGAGTTATCTGTGATAGACCTCAGTCCTGTTAACAAAAGGCTAAACAAAAACTCGGATTGGAGTTCAATTGCTAGACAAATCACCTTAGAAATTGCGGATAGGGGCAGGAGGCTCAAAAACTCATCTGTGAACCTGAATCTTTAGACTTGTCTCACTTTGGAAGCATATAACTAAGCTTAGATTAGTATGCTTTAGGACATAGGGACAATAATATTGGATAGAGCTTAGACTACAGACTATAGGTAGCTCAAACTATGTTTATATCTCAGACCTGTTTCATCTTTTGAAGCTTAACAAGGGCAGTCACATTAGTTTACAACCCGGTAATAGATATCTCGAACAAGGGTGGACTACCTAGTGCAGTAAGCTCAGAAAATTGCGCAGCAAGACCTATGGACAGTCTCCACACCTGTGGATAGTCTCCATATCTATGGACAGTCATTGCCACCCATTGGAGAATCTCAGTTGAAGGCTTGGACTCAGCGTTTAAAAAACTAGACCTGTGGAGTAACCCAAAATTCACATTGATGAAATTCAGCGTCTGAAACTGATCCAAAGGAACAAACCAGAAGTTCACTAAGTAAGAGGGTTTGAATCTGTAGTTACTGAGACATAAACAAATTGTGAACAATATTCTAATTCTTGGCAGTTGGAGGTTGAGATTCAAATTTGATACGAATGCAAATTTCTTGAAGCATTTTTAGGAGTTAAGTTGAAGATATTTGTGGCCTGAGTTAGGAAGCTTGTCTAAGTAGTTTTAGTTGCCCTTGTAGCATACCTTTGGAGTAGAATTGAAGTTATCTTTGGTGCAGACTGTGGACCAGATTTGAAGAAGGTCTTGATCAGAATTTAGGGTGATCTTTGAAGAGTCCCTGAAGCCTTGTGAAGACTAAATTTGGACAAGTAATAGGAGTAGTTTTTTGAAGTTTCTTGGAGTAAATTTGATATACATGTTGAAGAGGTTTTTTAGGAGCAACCATTGAGGGAGTAGTTTGTAGAGAAATTTATGATTCAAGACTCTCTTGGAGAAGCCTATTAAAGACAATCTTAGAAAAGGCTACTGAAGAAATTTCTTGGGACAACTTATTGAAAATTCCTTGAGGCATTATTGAAGGCATCTAGAAGTTGATCTTGGAAGAATCATTGGAAACCGTGATGCAGCCATATTGAGGTAACTTGGAGAAATTGTTTGAGTAGGATGAAGAGTAGCGGTGACACCTTCTATGAAGAAAAGGTTGTCATTGATGACGTGACATGTAGATTACAGTGAAGAGTAAGCTGAATATTGTCAGGGCTCGTTGAAGAAGACATTGGGATTCACAATTATAATCAAATATATCTTAATGAAATGAAGGAGGAGGTTGGAGCCTCATAGAGACAATGTTGGTGCCTTGAAAGAAGGGTTGGAGCCCTTGAGGTTGGTGCCTCAGAATTGACAAGGTTGGTGCCTTGGAAGATAGGGTTGGAGCCCTAGAGGATAGGAGTCCTCAAGAGACCAGGTTGGAGCTGTACCAGATATAGGGTTGGAGCCCTTGAGGTTGGAGCCTCAAAATTGACAAGGTTGGAGCCCCTGAAGTCCAAGTCGGTGCTTGGAAAATACAAGTTGGAACCTGGGAGTTTGGATATTGGTGTCCTCATCTAGGGTTGGAGCCCTACATATATTGTACTTGATTTATTGTGAAGAAGAAATTAATAAAAGAATTTATTATTAATTTTCATTTTGTGTTATAAATATAAGTGATCTAACTAGTAAAAATAACAATTGAAAAGAAATACTGATTCACCCCCCTCTCAGTATTTCCAACACACTCCAAAAATTATCTGTGCTATAAAATAAAAGGATATGCCCTCTCATCCAAACCAGTAAATTGAAATTTTTTATAGGGAGAGAGATTGCTAGAAGCATGCAATGCTTAAAGAAGAAGAGGAAGATCCAGAAGAAACAAGAAGAACCAGAAGAAGGAAGAGGAAGAACTAGTAGAAATAAGAAGAACTAGAAGAATAAGAGGAAGATACAAAGGGCCAAAAATAAACAGAAGAGATGGCCCTATAAGTCATAGAGATAGTATAAAGTGGTCAAGAAACAAATTCACAACACAGCACCACATCCCCTCGATAGAAAAAGATAGTTGCCACCATAGCTCCTCTGAGCACAAAGAGAAAAAGATAGACCTCTAGGTATTCTAGAGCTAACAAGAATAATAAAGAACCAGAACCTTCTCCCACAAGCCTAATTATCATTGAAGAATCACCAAGGGGTGAAGAAATAATCAAAGAGATAATTTTGAAGGAGCGACTGTAGAAGGCAGAGGCAGAGAATGTAGCAATGAAGGAGCAATTGCAGTAAAAAGAGGAGCAAGTAGCCACCATGGCAGACTTTTGCATATAATTCCTTCAGCACAGATACCCCTCAGACTCATATGCTATGTACCTCTAAGAACAATGGATTTTATTTAAAATCAAAACTCTAACCTCCCATGGATCACTCCCTTTCCAAGATTGCATAAAATCATGAAGTTCCACAAACAAGCTAACATAGCTGATCTGGAAAAGATGGTAGAGTTTTATGTGCATAACTTTGTGCTGATAAATTTGGATATTTGGGACCCTAATCCTACAATGGGTAATATGCAGTTAATGGCTCTATCATCTTGGATGGTGAATGAAGACACTAGAGAAAAGGAGATATGGCTCTATCATCTTGGATGGTGAATGAAGACACTAGAAGAAGAAATAGAGAACCCTTATATCGCAGACTAAATGTGTTCAGCCCAAGAGGAGTCATCCTTAACCATCGAGAGATTGAAAGGGACCCTGTACTGGTCGAAAGTTACCTTCAGACTCAAAACTAGGTGATAGGCCACTTTGAAGATGTTTCTAGGAAGATAGAAGAGGAGTGCATTATGGCCAGCTAGAGGACATGGAAAAACCTCCCTCATAGCCTCAAGAGCAGGGAGTACATACTCTAGAAAGGATGAGGGGTGCATTGGAAAGGGCACCGTTTTACAAGAGGGCCATGCAGGCCAAGAAGATCTAATGGTTGGGACTAAAGCTCAGCCCACCTTTGCTACTGGGGCTGATTGATGAAGAGGACAGAGATGCACAATATAGATAATGGGTGAATGCAGAAAATAATAATGGTTTTTATCCCCTTGGGGAAGCTCACACACTTCTTTGTCAAGAAATCAGGGGGGCTGTCAGAGCCTTAAATGTAATGAAGGAGGAGGATTAGTTGCTCAGAAAATGAGAAACCATTCAGTAGGGGGTGATGATGACCTCCATCATTAGACATATTTGGAGGGGTTAGTAGTCACCTTTTTGCCTTTTTAGATCTCTTTTTCTTGCATTTTTATTATTATTTGGTTTTATGATGCTAGTATAGGTGGTGATTAAGGCTAACATACTCTGAGTACCTAATATGAGGTTGAGTGCAGAAAATCATGATTTATTAAGAATTTTTATAAATATTTTATCATAAAGAATTGGAGGAGAAAGTAAGGAGAAAATATATGACGATTGTCCACCCTATATTCTCTCTAGAAATTCGAACTCCAAAGGCAGCCAAAGGATCCCAAGGATTCTCTCTAGCAATTTGAATTCCAGAGGCAGCCAAGCAACTCAAAGATGAGTGTACTCAATGTTTGTTTACTGGAAGTCAAGAGGACTCAATCACCATTTTCTAGGGAGTTTTTGGTAGCTACCCTGTAGAATAAATAGAGCAGAGCTAGAGCTAGGAAGGGGGAGTCTATTCTATTCTTGATTCCATTCAGATCTATTGTTGTGAGCTCTTGAGTTTTTTGTTTTATTTAGTGATCAAAATTTGAGAGATGTATGCAGTTATTCTTTTATGGAATGAGAAGACTGGTTTCATTCAACTTATTTGAGTTTAAGAGGGCTAGGCTCATGGGCTAGTGCCCAATCCATGTGCCTCAGCTTCTCAAATGGAATTATCTTTTCCTTTCTATCATTCAGCTAGTTTTTCTTCTGCCATTTAAGTTATATCTTCTTCTGATAAGATTCATTTTTGTTTAGTTTTTTTGCTGATATATTTTTAATTGCTTATGCATAGTAAAATAGAGGGAAAACTCCAAAAAATGTGTTCAAGTCTCCCCCTCTCATCTCTGTCAATAGAGTTCAAGTAGGATAGACCTTTGCATAGGCTAAAATTTATTTCTGTTCAAATTTTTGGGAAGAAATTATATTATCAAATCCAAGCCTCTCTTTAACTATCTCATCACGCATTTCTGCCTGTTTCCCATGCATGAATCCGCAGGTGTGCTTCACTTATGAGCACTGTTCGTATGCCTCCATTCCCCTCCTTTCCTTCTAACTGTAACACTGCACTTACTTTTTTTTCAAATGCACATAAGCCCTTCAACATATTTCTTTGTTTTCCTCAGTTCACGGCTGCCTACTCTTTTGACGAGAAAGACGTGAAAAACCATCCCAAACCACCGAAAATCCAACCTCTACCTTTTCTCCTCAAGACTCCCACCACCATACATCGAATTTCGCAAATCGCAACATTCACCTTTTACCTTTAACGCTTACTGCTCATTCCTTGCAACTTTAATATTGGGAAATCGTAAGTTGCACTTCGCAACATTTATCTTTTACCTTTAACACTTATCGCTCATTCCTTGCGATTGTAATATTGTGAAATCAAAAATCACACTACACATCATTTACCTTTCACCTCAATGCTTACCGCTCGTTCTTGCGATTGTGATATTGCAACATCACATATCGAAAATCAAAACCTTTCCCTTTTTCTTTTCACTTCCATGTCATCCCCATTTCAAATCGCAACCTACAGACCTTATCCTATTGCAAAGCACATCTTGCTAAACTGACCACATCGCAAATCGTAGCCCGCAACTTTTAGCTTTACCTTTATTCACGTACCGCTTGTTTGTGCAATTGCGATGTTGCAAAATCACACCCCATCATCCGTGCCACCGCCACGTCACATGTCGCAAATATCACTTTGCACATTTCAATTCGTTCTGTTAATTCCTTACCGGTATCCATTTAAACTTGCGAAGTTGCGATTGTGACATCACACATCACAACTTTTCTCCTCCATCGTACTTCGCCATCACACTTCTGAATTCATTTCTACTCCAAAGCCTTTTCAGTCATATTATAAGGTTTTAAAAGGTTTTAACCCCAAATTTCCATTTATCAACCCTGTTTCATGTGCTAAGCCCTCAATTCGCCACTTTAGCCCTTTTCTTCCCTCAAAGCTGCAAATTAACTCTTTTTTAGTTAGAATTAAGTAATGGATAATTTAGTTGCATGGATAGAACCATGTTAGATATAATATAGGTTAATTAGAGTGCATTTAGCTCATTTTCCAAGTTAAGTGTGGTTTATAATTAGTTTCCTTTATTCCATTTATTTTGAGCAAGCTAGCTTAGTTTCTTTTCAATCATTTCCCTTTCTCCCAATTAAATTAGTTTCATTCTTGTCCTTTATTTTTAGCACTTTAGTTTAATTTCCCTTTTGTCATTTCCTTCCAGTGATTTACTTCCCAGTTCTTATCATAGTTTAAGAAATAACACCCTCTCATAAAGTAGAAGAGGATGACATGAGTAGAATGCATTTGTTGTGAATATAGCACTGTCACCTCCAAGTTTGTATGAACCTTGGGTTGATAAAGTAAATTAGGGTAGCCCCTGGGAGTTGTGGCTCTCTTGGTGCAATACTAGGGCTCACAAAGGAGATATAGTTAGAGATATAGATAGAGAGAGAGAGTGATACAAGAGGAGAGTGTGGGAGGGAGAGACAAAGGAGGAGAGTGATAAATAGAGAGAGAGAGAGAGAGAGAGAGAGGTGGAGAGGGGGGATTGGGATATATCTATACAAAGAGAGAGAGAGAGAGAGAGAGAGAGAGAGAGAGAGATACAGATAGGGAGAGAGAGGGTGGGGGAGTGGGGGAGAGAGGGAGGGTGGGAGAGAGGGAGAGGGAGGGGGAGTCATAGAAAGAGGGATAGAGAGAGAGAGGGAGAGAGGGAGGGTGAGAGAGAGGGAGAGAGATGAAGGGAGAGAGGGTCAGGGAGGGGGAATATAGGGAGAGAGGGAGAGGGGGTGGGAGAGAGAGAGAGAGAGAGGGAGAAGGAGTGTTGGTGGGAGGGAGAGAGAGAGAGAGAGAGAGAGATAGAGAGAGAGAGATAATGGGAGAGTGCGAGAGGAAGAGAGAGTGAGAGAGGGAGAGAGAGAGAGATCAAAAGAGAGAGAGGGAGGTGGAAAAGGGGAATGGGAGATAGAGATAGAGAGGGAATGGGGGAGAGATATATATATATAGAGACGTTAACAGATAAATAGGGGATGATAGGAAGAAAGGGAGACAAAGGGAGAGTGTATGAGGGAGAGAGAGAGACATAGAGAGATGTGAATAGAAGAAGAGGGGAGGATAGTGGGAAATGGAGCCAAAGGGAGATTTTATGAGGGAGAGAGAGAGGGAGGGGGAGGGGGTGAGAGAGACATATGGGGAGGGGGAAAGAGAGGGATCAATGGGGAGAGAGAGAGAGTGGTAGAGAGAGGGAGAGAGAGAGAGAGAGAGAGAGAGAGAGATGGAGGGGGAGTCAGAAGAAGAGGGACAAAGAGAGAGAGAGAGGGAGAGAGGGTGGGTGAGAGAGATGGAGAGAGATAAAGGTAGAGAGCGTCAGGGAGGGGGAAGATAGGGAGAGAGGGAGGAGGAGGGGGGAGATGGGGATGGGGAGAGAGAGAGAGAGGGAAGGGGAGATAGAGAGAGAGAGAGAGAGAGAGAGATATAGAGAGAGAGAGAGGGAGTGTTGTTGGGAGGGAGATAGAGAGAGATGGAGAGTGAGACAATGGGAGAGGGCGGGAGTGAGAGAAAGTGAGAGAGGGAGAGAGAGAGAGAGGGAGGTGGAAAGGGGGAATGAGAGATAGAGATAGAGAGGTAATGGGGGAGAGAGAGATATAGAGACGTTAATAGAAAAAGAGGGGATGATAGGGGAAAGGGATACAAAGGGAGAGTGTATGAGAGAGAGAGAGAGATACATTGAAATATGTGAACAGAAAAAGAAGGGAGGATAGTGGGAAAGGGTGACAAAGGGAGATTTCAGGTGGGAGAGAGAGGGAGGGGTGGGGGGTTAGATAGATAGATGGGGAGGGGGAAATAGAGGTATCAATGGTGTGTGTGTGAGAGAGAGAGAGAGTGGTAGAGAGAGAGAGAGAGAGAGAGAGAGAGAGAGTGGGGGAGAGAGAGAGAGAGAGAGAGAGAGGCGGGGAGAGTTGGAGGGGGAAATTGTGGGATAGAGATGGAGCTGGGGAGAGACAAAGGGAGGAAGAGAGAGGAGGAGAGAGAGGGTGGGAGAGAGAGAAAGAGAGATAGAGAGACGTAAATAGAAAAATAGGGGAGGATAATGGAAAAGGGAGACAAAGGGATTGTGTAGGATGGAGAGAGAGAGAGAGAGATGTTAGGTTCCTGTAATTTGTCAGATTGGCAAGACCAAATGTACAGGGGTAGCATCAAACCAATCTCTGGAGTCCTAGGACCTAGCCTTCCTGGACTCGGAGAGGGCTCTCTCTATATTTGTGCAAAAATTGTGAACTTGAAAGATTTCAGGGTTCTGATTTTAGGCTAGCTATAAAGATTAGGGTTTGTTTGTTTATTTTGATTGGTTGGGTGGGTTGTCAAGAAAAACATATAGAGTAGGAGAGGTTTAGACCATTGGGCTATGGAGTCTACAAAAAGTCTAGAAAGGTACAAAAATAGGTCAAGGATGCTTGGGAGGGCAATTATAACAAAGCTAAATGGATCTTCAAGGCTTAGGTGAGTGAAGTGAACATCAAATTGTGAACAAAGTAGGTGCAAAGGGAAGTTAAGAATAATTTTTCAAATAACACAACAAGAAGGGCCTTAAATCTTACTATGAATAAAGAAATAATCAAAGATAGGGCATACCATACTTCTTTTGGCCCAACCCTAGCAAGAAAACATTAAGAGAACAATCTATTAAACCCTAGAGGACAGGGAACTCCTAACCTCTCCAGCTATCTACCTTTAGAGAAATAAAACATGCAAGATAACAATAGTGATTATCAAGAAGTAGGGAACTCCTAAGATTCCTTAATCATACCATAAATACCTTCAAAGCAACCATTTAAGATGAATAGAAGGGCATGGAAAATCATAAACCTCTTCAGTTAAACCCTCACTAGCAATACTTCGAAGTAAAGACCTCAAAAACAATGTTTAAAGTGATTCCAAAGGGCAGGGCTAACCATTAACCTCTTTGGCACTAACTCCATTAAATAATTCTTGAGATAAACAAGCTGAGTGGGATTAGAGAGCAACTAAGAATTCTCTAAACTGACTTAGAAAAGGAAAGTATGAGAGCAAGAGGAGAAGACAGACTTAATGTGCCTTTGACAGCATACCTTAAGCTAAAATTTATGTTCTAATGCAAGAGAAAGATGACACAATATGTAAAAAATAAGAAAATAAGAACAAAAATGGAAAGACATCACCATTAGCTATGTTCATGAATCCTGCAAAGTGCTTGTCTCCGTTTTTATTCAATCCAAGAGAATTACAAGGCTCCAAAGCCAAAAATGCCTTAGAACTCAGAACCTATGCTCAGTTCAACAACTAACCAACATGTACAATTAGGTATAAATGATGTATTTAACAAGAAAGGAGGACCAAAACCCTAACTAGGGTTTCCAAAATGTCATATATTCATCATAAATGCTAAATTTGTCCATTAAGACCATGCAAGGCCCAAGGCACAAAATATCTAATGCAATAAATGAAAAATAACTTCTAACACCTAACTTTGGAGTGATTTTCCCAAAAAACCACAAAATATCTACTTTCAATAAATTTGTGTCTTTTTTTGACTTTGTAGGCAAGGGTGCAATAGTGAGGTCCAAGGGCGCATTGCCTGCACTGGAAACATAAGTCACCTTGCAGCTAAATTTTGAAGGCCTTCCTGATGTCAGAATGAGCTTCGTGATAGTTCATTGGGAATTTTAACGAGTTCAATTTCCAAAAATTCCTTCATTTTTTTAATTTTGTGTCCATTTACCTGTCCAAAAACCAAATCTCCCAAGACTGCTAAGGGCGTAGTGCCAGCCATGAAAATTGGGCAGAATGGTGAATTTTGGCATGTTTTTGACCCTTTTGGAGGACCAAATCTGCTCCAAATCATCTGAAATTTTGTGTGCGTGATGTACTTGGTGAGATGAACCAAAATAATGTAAACCATTCCTAAAGAATGTGCCCAAAAAAGAGCATAGTGCCAAGTGCGTTGTACCCTTGGCACTTTAAATCATCCAAAAAATCATAATTGCATAAATGTGCCCAAAGTTGAATTTTGTTCAGCTGATTATGTTTGGGAGACTTGTAGGTATAGATCAGCCAATTTTTCAAGGTTTTCTTTGTCTTTAGCCTCATTGGTTCCATCATATCCTTCATAAGACTTTTTTCC
The DNA here is from genome assembly GCA_034641835.2 of Pinus albicaulis. Lineage (NCBI taxonomy): Eukaryota > Viridiplantae > Streptophyta > Pinopsida > Pinales > Pinaceae > Pinus > Pinus albicaulis. The sequence goes on along the minus strand of CM076576.1, from coordinate 866,038,201 downwards.
CTCACTGCACTTTCCTCACTGATATCTACCTTATTGATTTATTTTTATTTGTTTGATTCTTCCCTATTTCCTTCCTTATTAGCATTTGCCTCCTCATTTCCTTATTCTTCATTGCTTGATTCATTATTTACATTTTTATCACTAATGTCCTGGCTTCTTGACCTATTTCCATCATCATTGCTGTTGATCGCTATTTCATTGTTCTCCATTTCATTCTTCACTACTTGGTTCCTCATTGATATCTCCCTCATTATCTAATGCATTATGAGAAGGTGATGAAGGAGAGTTTCCCTGAGGTGGAGGAATATGTGTGGATGGTGAGGTGGATGAGTCATGAGGGAATGTGAATGGATGGAAAAACATGATTAACAGGAGGTGATGAAGGAGTAGTGATAGGAGGTTGAGAAGATGAGGGTATATGTAGATTAGGCATGAGTGAGAGACAAAACCCAATGAAGAACTCAATTTCTTACATGTTTATACTTTATTTTTCCAACGCTAGGATTGATGTGCAATGAGGTGGAGGGAAAGTAAATGAGATGGAATTTTTAGGAAAATGAAGGAATGATTAAGTGAGGAGATTGAGTGTTATGAATGAGATAGGTGTATGGATAGCTTGGGTGAATAGGGAACCTCCAAACAGTGTGATCCTATTTTTATCACTGATTTCCTCTTTAGGTAGATGAATTAAATGACAAACAATGATTTCTAGCTTTGTAGCTTAGGGCTTCTTCTTAGGGTTTCCTTTCATTCATTTAAAACATCATATATGCTTGAAAAAGAACTGATGACCTGCACTTACCCTCACCAACATTTGGAGAACCTTGGAGGAGGCTTGAGAGAGGTTTTGAAGTGGATTGAGTGTTTGTATGGTTGTGGAGGCCCTCCTAGCCAAACATTCAGCACCCAGGCCAAGGGTGTTGTGCCGGAGATAGTTACTATGGGCAAGTCAAGAAAATCAGGAAAAGGTGCAATGCCTTTTCAGGCATACAACACCCACTTCCAGGCACGTAGAACCTATGTAAAATACACAGGAGGAAGGAGCTAAGCATGCAACGCTCAACTCCAGGTGCACAACGCCAGTCTGAGTGCACAACGCCACAAAAATTTTCAAGTTTTAACTTAAAAACTCAAATTTTCTTCCCTTTTTGAATATTCAAACTCTCTACAAGTGAAATATGATTAATATTAAGTGTGAAATGAGTTCCATAGGTGTGTGGTATTTGATTTTCCTTTGCAAACCACTTCCTAATGTTTACAAGTCTTTCTTCTTTTCACTGATATTATTTATGCCTTTCTTCTTGTAGGTGACTAAAAGTAATAACTTGGCCTTCTCTTACTGATACTCCTTACACTTTTGATCTTTAATTGCATGATGGCCTCACCTTTTATAGGTTTAGGATGTTTTCATTTAGCAGCAAGCTTCAAAAAACCTTCACTAGAAGTTTTGCTGAGATTACTAATTCTTTACAATGTTTGCCCTACAAGTGATTAAGATGATGAATTCTGGATTTTATTTAGATAAAGGAGGCATGACATGTTTATTTCAACATAGAAATAGCTTAGAAATGTTCCTTTGTTCCTTGAGGCATGAAAAACTAACCTTGACACCTTTGTGATGACTACACAGTGACATCTTCAAGATCATTCCTTTGTTTGTAGCATGGAGTTTAACTCATACCTTTTACCTTCTCTGGTCACTTTACCAAACCCCAGGTGTTTGGACCACTTTAAGACAATTATCAGTGTTGTCTTCTATGTTCTCTATAGCCCTTTCAAGTTCATTCACTTCTGTCCCGTTTACCTCACATTTCTACCATATTTCATTAATCATCCTTGATAGAATTTTCTTCATGTTTGATCTTTGGTGTACCTCCTCCATGGTTATTTCTTCATTTTATCCCTACTTGGCACACTATTGGACTATCAGGCTCAGAAACCCTAGTTCTTCTTAAGGCCAAGTGTCTCCTATCGTCCTTGTTGCAACATGTATTTTTTTAGGAACATACCATCCACCTTATCAAAACCTTCTGTTGATGGAAATTTCAACACTTTTGCAAAAGTTTCAAGCTTGTCCATTACCTCTTGTGCAAGCTCTGAAAATGAATGGCAGCCGTCTTTGGAAGTGATGACCTCGGACCATATGAAACCTTAATTGACCTAGTGGGGGGTTCTTTGACTTGAACTTGACTGAAAATTTGGCCTTGGAGGCTTCAAATGTAAAAACAAAGTATTGACAAAATGTTGTATTGAAGATCTAAAATACAATGTACTTGATTTATCTAAAGAACCTACAGAGATGGTTTTGAGACTATCAATGCTTGAGGAACTTGGGGATCATGGGCATGAGTTAGGTTATAAGTAAACCCTAGATGGAAAATGGATTTATGGGCTAGGGAAAAACAGAGCCAATGAAGTCATAGGAAGGGAAAAAGGATAGATGAGTGGCACAAGCCCATAAGGAGTTTCTTAGGAGTGACAGGGTGACCATGAAAAGGCTAGATGATAGAATAGTGAAAAAAATTCCATAAGGATAATGAAGGCAGTGAGTTTTCTAAAACTCACAATATTCAGGGAATTTTTTTTTTAGAAATATATAACCAATATTAAGTCATCTATAGATAGTAAAAATTACTGATGACTAGCAGTGGTTCCACTTGGGGAGGGCAGCTCCTTTTCAGGACGTGTCTACGACCTTAGAGTTCAAATATCTGGGTTTTGAAGACTAGTGCCTTACTCATACTTTGTAGATTTCTCCCTGCATTTGCTTATGTTCTCTTGAAGCTGTGATTTCGAAAATATGCAAAGACATGAATGCTTCAACATTAATTCTACCTACCCATCATAATTTGCCTAACATTGTTTCTTCTTTTCAATGCACTTGAACTGGAAAACCCTTGACATTTATTTCTTTTGAAAGCATAAAAAACTATCTACTTGTGCCATTATCACATCCAAGGGTTCAGATTAGGCTAATGAACTCTCCTATTCTCTACCTAGTCTACTCATCTATCAAGATTAAGCTGTTTGACATACTTTATTCTCTAACCTCCTGACATGAAATTCAAAACATGATCAAACCAATATTAATTAATCTGATTTTCCATGGGCTGTGGCATTTGGACAAGTTGCACATTGACATTATTTTTGTACAATCAAAAACTATAAAATATGAGGGTTGTGATTTAGAATTTGTTAGGCATCCCTCTTTTTCTCTTTGGTTCAGATTTGAGTATTGAGAACCAGCATATTTTCCTAATATAATATACTAACAAGCCAGGCTTAAATGGTTTGACAAGTCTTATTTCACTATCCTATCAACATAAATTTAAAACATGTTTAGTCATGATTAGGCTAGATAGTTGAACAAAACTTTCTTTTCAACAAGTAGTGGCATTTAGGCTTCCACACTGTTAGTGTCCCGTGATTTGGAAGATTGGTAGACCAAATGACAGGGTAACATGGAACCAGCCTTTGGAGTCCTAGGACCTATCCTTCCAGGACTCTGAGAGGGATCCTTCTATTGGGTACAAATATGTGTTCTTTTTTCTTTAGGTATTTGATTTTAGGCTAGTTGTTAACTGTAGGGTTTGTTGATTGTTTTGGTTGGGTAAGATGGTCAAGTGGAATAGATTGAGTGAGAGGTCTTTGAATCATTGGGCTATGGAGTCAATAAAAGTCATGAGTGTTTCAATGATGGATTAGGGTGTGTTTTAGAGCCAATCTAGCAAGGTTAATGGATCCTTAAGGTAATGTCTGAGGTGGAGTGAACATTTAGTTTGGGAAAAACAAGGAGGTCTTAAATACATATAGTTAAAATCTATAACTCGTGAGGTAGGGAAAACCATTAAGCTCAATGAAAAATACAAAACTGATAAATATCCAAGATAAACATTTCATTGAAACGTAGAAAGCATAAGAGCTTCTAATTTTAGTAAATTCACCTTCAGAATCTGGGAAAACATATATGATAACACAAATAACTCAATTTATGAAGAGGGAACTCCTAAAGATCATAAATCAAGCTATAAAAAACTATGAAACAAGTTGATAAGCATGGAAAAAGGTCAAGATCGAATGAGAGCTCTTTGACTTAACCTAGAAAAAAATAATCAAAAGACAGGTTTCAAGACAAATTTTGGACAGCTTCAAGTAAGCAGGGCATACCGTGAATCATACTTGTAAACTAGCATACTAATCCATATATGAAAAAAAAGACGTTAAGGTGGACCTAAGGAGTAAGCAAGAATTCCTTAAGATGACCAAAGAGAGGAAAACATCAAACCTATAACAAACAGGAGGATTGAGGTGCCTTAAAGAGCATGACTCAACCTATACTTTTCTAATTTATAGCAACCAAGAAGGATGAAACACAATGAGAACAAGAAAACATAAACAAGTTAAGAAGACATCACCATTCACCAAGCTAAGGAATCCTGCAAACAAGCTTCTCCATCATCAATCCAAGCAAGCCATTCATCAACTTCACAAAACCAATTTCTTCTCCAAGCTCATAGAAACCATGTATTTATCTCCAAGTTCATAAAAAGCCAACAAAATACACGAGGGCCTCATGCTCTAGCAAAAGAGGACCAAAACCGTAAATATGGTAGGAAAATTTCAAATTCAACCATAAATGTCATTTATGGCCAAGAGACCATGGAAGGCCCAAGGCACATAATATCCTAAGAAATAAATGCCATAATAAATATTTGCACCTAATTCTAGAGTCTTTTTCCTAAAAAAACTCAAAAATATTATTTTACAATAAATTATTGTGTTTTGTTGCCTTTTGATCCGAAACACACTTAGAAAGTCTTTGTGCACAACCCCACTTCAGCAAAAAGTAGGGTCTTTTGTGACTAAGTTTGGGCCCCCTTCCCGATGCCGTATTTGACTCCATGATGGCTTGTTGGAAATCCTGATGAGTCTACTTTCCAAAAATGCTTTTTTTTTCCTGAATAAGTGCAATGTGTCTGTACAAAAAGCCATTCTCCCAACACTGCTCTGTGCGCAGCACCATTCCTGAAAATGAGGCAGAGTGGTCAGAATTTAGGTGTTTTTTGACCTTTTGGGGGGTCAAAACTGCTCCAAATGGTCTGAAATTTTGTGAGTAGACTGCTGATGATGAGAGGAATCTAAAAATGTCGAGTTTTTAAGCTGAGGATGCATGATATTTTTGCGTAACATGAGTTTGTGTGCAATGCCAAGGGTGCTGCACACAGAGGCCTCAAAATAAAAAAAAATAAAAAAAAATTTGTTCAATTTTGCCCAAAATTGGTGGAGTAGTCCCTAAGGAGGTCTTGGACACTTGTTGAGAAGCCTCAACCAAAACTCCAAGGCTATCATTCTTTTTTTCCTCTTTTAGGTTTTTTATCTCCATGAGGGCCTCCTTTAATTTAGCACAAGCAAGCTTGTTTTTCTTTACATAGTGCTTGGTCATTTTCTTCTGGAGATCAAGGCCCATTTCCACCTTCTTGAAGTGATTTTGCTTATTCTTGTAATACTGAATGACATGTTGTTCCATCTCGAAATCTCTTTCCCACTCCTTAAGTTGTGCATCTTTGGTTAGGAGTAAAAATCTGGTGGTCATCTCCTTGTCCTCATTGTCACTGTCCAGATCAATTAATTGAGGCTGTTGAGTAGCTTTCTTGATTCTCTTACTTCTCCTCACCTTTACCTTCTTCTCACCATTTTCCATATTTTCCTTGCCCTAGTCCAATGGTTTCATAGCTAGAGAAAAGATGGCCCTTTGCCTTTTTGAGGCAGCAAACACATCTCTCTTCCCCCTTTGATATGAGAAATCAAAAGGTCTAATGATTTTTACTCTAGGGTCCTTGTCATGAATGTTATCATCTTCTAGAAAGCCCCCTTTCTCACCTTTACTACTAGATATCCCATCACTTTGTGCATCATCATTGTGTTCATTGGGAGAACTGTGAGCCTCACTGCTGCTTTCAACACTCTAATTTTTACCATTGTCATATTGACCTTGTTGTCGCACAAAATGTCTAGGCACCACGACAATGGCTCAGATCAGGGGCTATCACCCTGATCCTAAATATTTCTATCTAAGCTGTCTCCTTGCAAGCTAAGGGAGGTAGAACCTAACAAAAATGAAGGAAAATAATTGGTTGATAATCAACCAATTCAATAGACACATCTAGATAACCAAATACTTGTTAAGACTTACGAGATTTTACAAATCCAATTAGATTTAGAAGGTTAAAAGTAGTTCCTTATGAAGTCAAAATATGCCGTTATAAAATTAAAGCCAAGTATCTGATATGTAATTGCTGCTATGAAAAATAGATTCACCACAATGATATTCGATAAAACGCAAGACAACTATGTATTAAAATACTTTGAATCCACAACAATGTTATCATGAGATGACCATCAAATTGAAATGCCAAATGTTTGCAATATTTCTGAATTTATAATGTTCCAAATAATCCCAATCCAGAAATTAAAACTTTCCTATAGTCAAACTTTAGATAAAAATTTAAAAGCTCACTTTGAATATGAAATAAAATTTTTGAGAATTTTCTAAAGTTGAAAATTTAGAAATTTTTGGACCTTTTTTAATTTTTTTTATATTTAAAACTTAAAACTAAAGCTAAATTAGAAAACTAAAATCTAAAAAAAAAAAAAATCTAAAAAATTTAAACTAAACTAAAACAAAAATAATTAAAATCTAAAAAATTAAAAATTAAAAAATCTAAAAAAATAAAATAAAATAGTAAACTAAGGCTAAAAAATAAAGTCTAAAAAAGAAATTTTTATTTATTTTTTATTTTTATTTTTATTTTTCAAAATCTAAAATTAAACTAAAATTTAAGAATCTACAATCTAAACTAAGACTAAAATCTAAATGAATGAAATTCCTAAAAGAACTAACGCTAACCAAACTAATTAAAACCTAAAAAAATCGAATTAAACATGGAACTAATGCTAAAGCCCTCTCCCTTTTTTATTTTCTAAATCTAAAGTAAAAAAAAAATTAAAGCCTAACCCAAAAAAAAGAATTGCGAATTACATAACGTGACTTTGGTTTTATTTTTTATGTGTGCATTTGTTTTCTTTGTTTGCGTGCAGGTCGACGGCAAGGAGAGATGAGTCAGTGGACAGAGGGCTCAATGGCATATGGACAGGTATGCCGCAGGTTCGATGTAGGTTGAGAGGGGCCAGATGTTGACAGCGGGCTAGACGGCAAGGAAGAAAGGTAAGGAATGAAGCTGCGGATGGAGGTGGATTGAGGCAGCGGACGGGTTGATGTTGAAGGGCGACCGCAAGAGGAAAGGGATAGTGTGCAGATGAATGGAGGGTAGATGCAGAGAATTTAGGCAGTGTGAAGGAAGAAATGTAATGGGAATGGGAATCAAAATGCAAAGATTATCTCAAGAAAAACCCAGTACACTCGAAATTCCTCCAGCAATTAAATTTTTTCCAACATAACTTAGATTTTTTTTAAATAATGATTTAGATGCACCTGAGATTCACACTTTGCAGCAAAAGTATGCCCAGATTTGGAAGAAAAACCAATCTTGAGGCCAGATCTTACCCTCTGGGGGTTAGATCTAGCTTAGATCTTAAAAAAAATTTCGAGAAACCCCCTGCAACCTACAAAAACCAGAATAGATCCAAAACTATGCAGAGAAAATAAATAAACCCTTACACCGTAGAGAATATTTGCAAATTTACAATGCTAATTTAGAGATTAGAGGTCCTCATGGAAAGATTTAAACCGTTTTTGCACAATTAATAAGAAGATAAAAATTTAAGAGAGGCACAAGCCCCAGAAGACCCTAAAAACACAATTTCGTAAGATAGCTTTGAGAATTAGGAAACAATGAGCTTTTTGATATTTACAAAATGTGAGAGTCGGCTGGTCTAACTGAAGACATCCCCAAATGCTCAAACCTTAAAAACAAAAAATTCTTGCACACTTTGATATGAACTTTAGATTGATAGATATTTAAGAAAATAAACATGAGACCTTTAGAAAAATATATAGCTAATCTTTCCATCAAATCAAAAATGTCATTTTAGAAACCGAGAAAATTGCACAAGAGACCTGTATGCAGATTTATCCATAAATTCCATCAACCATAAAAATGCCAAATAAAGTAGTAGAGTTTAGAGACAAATCACCGCATAGATCTGGAAAAGGAACACCAAAATTTGTAACCCCAAAGTCTTTATACTTTATTGATAAAAAAGTATTCACAAGAGCTTCCAAGAACAAGTGCATGATTCAAATATTGGATGCAAATGTCATACCAAGACCTCTAATTTATAATACAAAATATCCAACGGCTAGTTCGGTTGATCCATGTCAAAATAATCTCGACCGTCGAAAATATTTGATCATCTTTTAATCTAGACTGTCGAAATTATAAATTTGAGGAAAAATGAATTTATCATTTAATTCCATTTTAATTAACTCAAAAATAATATTTTTGAGTTAATTTCCTCAAATTTTTGACTTTGACTTAACCAACTAGGCCCAAGGGTCCAAAGTTTCTTGAGATTCTCAATATTCCCTTGGCTTGGGACATTCAAAATTTCATTTTTTAAGGACCAAGGAATTTTTCCTTTGAAGAAATTTAACTCACCTAGGACTTAAAATTAATTAAATTTCTAGCTTAGGATTTTTAATTAATTTGGCCAGAAAATTTAATTAATTGACTGAGAGAGGATTTAATTATTTTTTCCAACCCTCTTTACATAAGATAAATACATTTGGACACATGAAGGGGGAATACCCATTCGTATATACCCTCAAATAGGTACCCAATTCTGCAACTCAAAACATGATCTAGTAGACCAAGTAGCTTGTAATAAAATAATCTAGCCAACTAGCTAGGATTATTCCCAAACTACTTTTACAAAGACTCGATAGAAAACACTAGGACTCACTTAGCATCTTGATGAAGAAATCCACCCTAGCTTTGGGGTGAGGTTGGATGGGAAAACTCTATCGATCACTTGTGTCAAAAAATACAAATAAATCAATGAGACAAAAAACCTCCTAGGATAGAAATCGTCACCAACATACTAGGCTTACCTAGGTTGTTACATACATGATGGTATTACTTAGATAATTTACATCATAAACATGCAGAATGGGTTTACATCATTTATAAAAATGTTGTCTGTTGATGAAGTATGAATGACATGAACCTCGTCGAACATGATGAATCCGATTTGAAAAAATGGGGGTGTACTGCTATGGGGTCCTTGAAAAAGTGTGGTCAACATATGGCTCTACTTGGGGACACGTTGCTTCATTGAAGCATTATGAGAATCCAGAATCTACATCCAAGCAATACAAAAAATTACATAAGTAGTGTCCATCCAAATATCATCATATAACATTAAGCACATGAAAAATAGAAGCTCTTCTAACATATATTATTCTACTTGACATGAAAATTAAATCTAATCTAACTACATAAATGAAATGTTGAAAGGACAAGGAGTAGGGTTAGAAATACAATACAGAGGATGCCTAATGGCATTAAATGTCATCTTTGAAGAAAAAATTGAGCAGTTGACCATTCGCAGGTAACTGAAGTGGTTCACCTTCCAACGTGCTCAAGTGGAATGAGTTTGGTCCATCAATGCCTCTAATAATATAAGGTCCTAGCCACAAACTGTCAAATTTCTTGTGTTTTCCGGGCTTCTCATTTTTCTTGTCCCAAAGTAATACCATGTCTCGAACCTGCAAAGATCTATATCGAGATGATTTATCAAAATTTTTCTTAATGTTAGATTGATTCTTACACATATTATCTAATGCTTTCCTACAATTTTCATACAACTCCACAATCTGATCAATTCTATTTTGAACAACATCTTTATCAGTGGAAAAATGTTGAAGGAGTTGGTAGGCTAGTAATTTAAGGTGAACAGGAAAAGTTACATCCAAGCCATAAAATAATTCAAGAGGACTTTTACCAATAGCTTTCTTTTTAGTAATTTTTTCTGCCCACAAAGCATACTTGATTTTTCTATCCCAAGATCGCTTATTATATCCTACTATCTTCTTGATAATGGTTATAATATTTTTATTACTTGATTCAGCTAAGCCATTACCCTGAGGATAGTAGTTAGATGAATGAGATAAAGTAATGCCATACTTAAAAATATGAAAATTAAAAAGAACTAAAAGCCTTGGCATTATCACTAGTGATCTTGACGGGGACACTAAATCTAGTAATGATTTGATTTTCAATAAAGTCCATAATTCCCTTTTCATTGGAATTGTTAGCAGGAATGGCTTCAACCCATTTTGTAAAATAATCAGTCATAGTTAAGATCCAGGAGTAGCCATTGCTATAATTTTCATGGAATTTCCCGATGAAATCCAGACCCCAATGCTGAAAAGGTGCCTCGACAACCACAGGTTGTAGGGGTAGGGCAGGTAGCTTCTGTTTCCCAGTGAATAGTTGACATGCTTGGTAATTTCTGACAAATGTGTGCACATCTGAAAAAATCGAAGGCAAAAAAAAACCATCTCTCAGAATTTTGTGGGCGGTAGTTATAGCAGCATAATGACCACCACAAAATCCCGAATGAAAATCAGAAATCAACTTTTTAGACTCAATCTCATCAACACACCTAAGTATTATCCCCTCACGATTTCTCCATCCAAGGTCACCCTTCATGAGGCAATACTTAGTGGCTTTTAATCTAAGGGCCCTTCTTCTATGAGAAACTAAATGATTAGGACATGTAATATTTAACAAATAATAAATAATTTCCTTATACCATTCATGCTCTCCTAGCCTTTGCAGCTCAGGCAAAGACGCATTATTAAGACAGATCAAACCAAGAACTTTCTCATTACCCTCGGTCATCATTTCAGCCAAGCCTTGACCTTTGACTAAATTGGTGGGCTTAATCTCGAAATCATACTCTTGAATTTTAGTAACCCACCTAGCATGAGTCCCTAAGCAATTAGTTTGAGTTAAGATATATTTAATCGTGGAATGCGGGATGAAAGCAATGATTTTAGAATAACCCACATAAGTCCTAAAATTCTTAAGAGACTTAACCAAAGCATAGGCTTTCTTTTCCATAGTAGTATACTTTAATTCAGAATTTTGAAGCGCTCTACTCATGAAATCAATAGGTTGTTCATGACCTTGCTTATTCTTTTGTAACAAGACACCAGCAATAATATCTTTAGAAGCGAAAGAGAAAATCAGAAAATCCTTTGAATAATCAGGACTCGCCAAAATAGGAGCTTGAGCAATAGCACCCTTAATCCCTTGAAAATCATTTTTATTGTCTTCTTTCCACATAAATTTTACATATTTTTTCAGAAGACTTTGAATGGGCTTAGCTATTTCTATGCAATTTGGAATAAATCTTCTAAGAAAATTAGTTTTTCCTAGAAAATACTGAAGGGATTTAAGATTATGAGGTATATGAATCTTTTGGATTGCCTCAACTCTTTAAGGATCAATCTTGATCCCATATTTGGAGATGATATGACCAAGTAATTTCCCTTCAGTTACTCCAAAAATAGATTTAGCAGGACTCAAGGAAATATCGAACTCTCTACATTTATCAAAGACCTGGCTTAAGATGACCTATGTGAGTAATACTATATTTAGAAAAAACAGTAAGATCATCTTGATAAATTTCAATAATTTTTCCAATTAAAAATTTAAAAGCATAATCCATAGACCTTTGAAAAGTATCCCCAACATTAGTCAACCCAGAAGGCATTCTAATGTATTCGAAATTACCCCATGGTGTGGTGAATGTAGTTTTGTGACGATCTTCTTTTTTAACCCAACTTGATTGTATCCAGAAAAACCATCTAGCAATGACATCATTCTTGAACCTGTTACTCTTTGCAACATAGTCTCTATGTTGGGCAAAGGGTAATTATCCCTTTTACATGGTAGATTAAGGTTTCTAAAATTGACACAAAGTCTAATGGTACCATTCTCTTCCTAACAATCACCAGGCTGGAACACCATGTTGAATGTCTAGTTTGAGCAATGATTCCAGCTGTGAGCATTTTTGAAAGCTCTTTCTGAAACAAAGGGGCTAACTTAGGATTTATTTACCTAAGATTTTGACGAAAAAGTTTAGCATTCTCATCTTTCAAAGGGATAATGTGTTGCATGACATCTTCCTTATATCTTTTTAACTCATCATATGAAAATGCTAAAACATCCCTATATTCAAGAAGTAAGTTGGTCAAATTTTTTCTTTCTTCTTTATTAGTAGCTTTACCAATTTTAACAATATCAGGGTCCTTAGAAGTACAAATATTTACTTCAATGAATTCACCCAGATCCATTTTATTCTCCTCTTTCAGCTTTGTGGCATCATGCCAATCAAAGTGTTGCTCTAAAGCAACAATATTCCAAGGAGTAGGATTTATAATATCACCATTATCCTCAGATCCATCCTCCTTAGCACTTATCCAAAAAATTTCAAACTCATCCAAAGTATTAATAAAACGAATGGCCTTATTTTCATCATTAAAAACTTGCCAATGCTCTGAATTATCTAGGACTGAAGGTCTGAAAATAATTTCCATTTTTGTCTTTTCCTTAATTAATTCATCAGATGATTGTAAAGTATAAGTAGCCATAGCGAGCTCATCCGCTAAGGAATTATTTTCTCTTGGGATAGCTTCAAGGTTAATGGCATCAAAGTGTTCCATAACATCCCACACAACATTTCGATAATTCCTTAACCTTTGATTTTTACATGTAAATTTATTCTTAACTTGCATGATAACTAGATCAGAGTCTCCCTTGATACCAAGCAACTTAATTCTTAAATTTTTTGCCAACTTAAAACCCAACAAAAAGGCTTCATATTCAACCACATTATTGGTTGCATCAAAATGAATTCTATAGGCAAACTTGAAAATATGACCAAGAGGAGACTTCAAAACAATTCCAGCACCCTTACCATAGCTAGATGTTTCACCATCAAAATTCATGTACTAAACCTGATCCTTTAGGTCCTCAAACCTCTCATCAACCTTGTTATCTAAGGGAACCATGAAATTAGACATAATAGCATAACTCCCCATGTCAGGTTGTTCCTTAATTATTTCATTATGAGGTCTTTTAGAATCTTCTACATGGAATCTTCTTTCAGGTTCTCTATTAAGCTTCATAAACCCTTCACCTCTAGGGGAAGGAATCATAGCATAAGACCAGTTCATATGAGTACTTCCTCCTAGATCAGAGTCCCACTTTCTAGATAATAACATACCCCAAGCATCAAAAACATCAACTACAACTATGTTCATAACAATCATGATGTCAGGGTAAACTGATAAATGGACTAGTAAATCCTTGATTAACCCATGAACTTCAATTTTCTTAGAATCCATGGCACATATGTTGTATTATAGTCTAGAAACTCTTAAATTAAGTTTTTCCATGACCCTCTTGGTCATGACACAAGCTGAAGCACCAGAATCTAGCATACAATTATTCAATTTATATCCATTAACCATTAAAGTAACAAAAAATGGCTGATGATCCTTGTTATCTGACTCCATTTTTTGTAGATATATAGGAGCATATTGATAAGAGACTTTAGGAGTCTTATATTGAGCAAAATTAACATGTGAAACTCCAATAACATCTAAAACTTTATCTCTCTGGGTAGGAAGCTTTAAAATCTCAGTAACATGCACCAAGATCTTAGCATTATTCAACCATGCTCCCAAGTCAATATTCAAACCAGGACTAGGATTAAAAATTCGAGGGGGAGTTTGACCATGAACTTTCTCTTTACCCCTTCTTTGATAAGTTAATCCTTTGTCCTTAGCAATTTCCAAAACTTTATCAGGAGAAGGATTTTCACCAAATAATTCAATCATCAAATCCCTCTCATGATCAAAATTATTGATACTATGCGAAGATGTGGAAGGTTAACATCTTGACTATTTTCCTTAACTTCCATCCAATCTTCCATAGACAAAGAGAAATCCTTACCAACGACATTTATCTGATTACTTGCCCCAAACATTCCACTATTCATGATTCTTTTAACAATGGGACATGTAACCTCCTCATGAAAATCATCACAAGCTCTACAATAAGGTGGAGCTTCATCGACCATATTAGTAGATTCAAGCGGATTAGGAGGTCTCTGCTCACTCGACTGACCTTTTTTCTACCAATTATTATTACCTCAATTATTATTATTATGATTCCTAGGTTGGGAATTTTGCATTTGAGCCCTTTCCATTTGGACCAACCTAGACTGTAAAGTACTTATTTCCTTAGCATGGTCAGAGATTAATTTCTCTTGGTTAAGTTCCATGCTTTCAAGTTTTTGCATTAACTTTTTCATAGAGTCGTTATCATCTTCTAGAGGTTCTTTACGTTTAGGCCCTTTTAATTTAGTCGCAGCCCTATCAAAACTAGGAATTTCAAACTTCCCTAATGCCCTTTTATCCTTTTCAAGTTCTTTAGCTAAAGATTGGCAAGCCTTATAATTGGCGTTTTAGCACACGTTAACTCATATGAAGTATCAGAATTAAAAGCATCAATGTGAAAATTCAGAAGAGATCCATCAGGAGGTTTATGAGTTTGAGATATTTCTCTAAGGATACCATTGAATCTCCTATTAAATTCTTCAATCGTTTCATTTTTTTTATTTTTTTATTTTATGGTACTAATCTCTTTCGCCAAATGTCTATATTCCATTTTATCACCATACTTTTCCTTAAAGGTAGCTACAATTGATTCAAAGGTATCTCGGTAAACCATTCTATAACATCTTAGTCAAAAGTAAGAACAAAGAGCCTCATCTTTACATCATCGAAATTGTTATTTGCAACCGCAAATATATTCCACCAATTAGCAAAAGCAAACAAATGAGATTTGACACTAACTGCATTATTTCCTTGTAAAGAAGGTAATTTATCCATTCCAGTTTGAGGGAAAGAATGGGGATAACCCTGAATATTAGCAAAATTACACCGGGCAAATAATTCCATGATATCGTGTTGAGGCGGATCACAAAAAAGAGAATGGATATCAGAGAGAGCTTCTTGGCCGAGATTAACAAGAAGTGTATGATAAGAAAACTTGTGTAATTGGACTCTGAGAACCTTTTTAGGATCTGGAGTAGGATTAATCAAGCTACTTGGATGTCTTCTAGTACAAATTCTTATGGAAGATGAAGCCAATGGAGTCGCCACTAGGATAGGAAGCTAACCCAAATACCTGAGATGAAAGATGAATAAAGAGATGAAAGTCGTAAAGCCAAAGTCCAATAAATTGTTCCCTGGCAACGGCACCAAAAACTGTTGTCGCACAAAATTTCTAGGCACCAGGACAACAGCTCAGATCGGAGATTGTCACCCTGATCCCAAATATCTGTATCTAAGTTGTCTCCTTGCAAGCTAAGGGAGGTATACCATAAAAAAAATGAAGGAAAAGAACTGGTTGAAAATCAACCAATTTAGGAGACACAGCTAGATAACCAAATACTTGTTAAGACTTACGAGACTTTACAAATTCAATTAGATTCGGAAGTTTAAAACTATTGCCTTATGGAGTCAAAATATCCCGTTATAAAATTAAAGCCAAGTATCTGATATGTAACTTCTGCTATGAAAAATAGATTCACCACAATGATATGCGATAAAACGCACCACAACTATGTATTAAAATGCTTTGAATCCACAGCAATGTTATCGTGAAATGACCATCAAATTAAATTGCCAGATCTTTGCAATATTTCCGAATTTATAATGTTCCAAATAATCCAAATCCAAAAATTAAAAATTTCCTATAGTCAAACTTTAGACAAAAATTTAAAAGCTCACTTTGACTATGAAATAAAATTTTTGAGAATTTTGTAAAGTTGAAAATTTAGAAATTTTTGAACCTTTTTAATTTTTTATTTATTTAAAAATTAAAACTAAAGCTAAATTAAAAAAACTAAAATCTAAAAAAAAAAAAAAATCTAAAAAATTTAAACTAAACTAAAACAAAAATAATTAAAATCTAAAAAGTTAAGAATTAAAAAATCTAAAAAAAAGTAAAAAAATAAACTAAAGCTAAAAAATAAAGTCTAAAAAGGATTTTTTTTTTTTTTTTTTTTTTTAAATCTAAAATTAAACTAAAATTTAAGAATCTACAATCTAAACTAAGACTAAAATCTAAATAAATAAAATTCCTAAAAGAACTAACGCTAACCAAACTAATTAAAACCTAAAAAAATCGAATTAAACTTGGAACTAACACTAAAGCCCTCTCCCTTTTTTATTTTCTAAATCTAAAGTAAAAAAAAATTAATACCAAACTCAAAAAAAATAAATTACATAATGTGACTTTGGTTTTATTTTTTATGTTTGCATTTGTTTTTTTTTTGTTTGTGTGCAGGTGAACAACAAGGAGAGATGAGGCAGCGGATATAGGGCTTGATGGTGTATGGACAAGGATGCCGCAGGTTCGATGCAGGTTGAGAGGGGTCAGATGTCGACAGCAGGCTGGAAGACAAGGAAGAAAGGTAAGGAATGAAGCTGCGGATGGAGGTGGATTGAGGCAGCGAACGGGTTGATGTTGAAGGGCGGCCATAAGAAGAAAGGGACAATGTGCAAATGAATGGAGGGTAGACACAGAGAATTTAGGCAGCGTGAAGGTAGAAATGTAATGGGAATGGGAAGAAGAATTCAAATATTATCTCAAGAAAAAGCCAGTACACTAGAAACTCCTACAGCAATTAAAATTTTTCCAACATAACTCAATTTTTTTTTTTAAATACTGATTTAGATGCACCTTAGATTCACACTTTGCAGCAAAATTATGCCTAGATATGGAAGAAAAACCAATCTCAAGGTTAGATCTTACCCTCTGGGGGTTAGATCTGGCTTAGATCTAAAAAAAAATTCTGAGAAACCCCCTGCAACTTGCAAAAACCAGAACAGATCCAAAACTATGCATAGGAAATAAATAAACCCTTACACCCTAGAGAATATTTGCAAATTTACAATGCTAATTTATGGATTAAAGGCCCTCATGGCCAAATTTAAACTATTTTTGCACAATTAATAAGAAGATAAAAATTTAAGAGAGGCACAAGCTCTAGAAGACCCTATAAAAACACAATTTCGTAAGATAGCTTTGAGAATTAGGAAACAATGAGCTTTTTCAGATTTACGAAATCTGAGAGTTGGCTGGTCTAACTGAAGACTTCCCAAAATGCTCAAACCTTAAAAAAAAATTCCCTGCACACTTAGATCTGAACTTTAGATTGATAGATATTTAAGAAAATAAACATGAGACCGTTCAGAAAAATATATAACTAATATTTCCGTCAAATCAAAAATGTCATTTTAGAAACCCAAAAAATTGCACAAGATACCTGTATGTAGATTAATCCATAAATGCCATCAACCATAAAAATTCCAAATAAAGTAACAGAGTTAAGAGATAAATCACCACATAGATCTGGAAAAGGAACACCAAATTTTGTAACCCCAAAGTTTTTATGCTTTATTGATTTAAAAAAAAATCATAATAGCTTCCAAGAACAAGTGCACGATTCAAAGATTGGATGCAAATGTCATACCAAGACCTCTAATTTATAAGACAAAATATCCAACGACTAGTTCGGTTGATCCATGTCAAAATAATCTCGACCGTCGAAAAGATTTGATCATCTTTTAATCTGGACCATCGAAATTATAAATTTGAGGAAAAACGAATTTATCATTTAATTCAATTTTAATTAACTCAAAAATAATATTTTTGAGTTAATTTCCTCAAAATTTTGACTTTGACTTAACCACCTATGCCCAAGGGTCCAAAATTTCTTGAAATTCTCAATATTCCCTTGGCTTGGGACCTTTAAAAATTCATTTTTTAAGGACCAACGAATTTTGCCTTTGAAGAAATTTAACTCACCTAGGACATAAAATTAATTAAATTTTTCGCTTAGGATTTTTAATTAATTTGGCCAGAAAATTTAATTAATTGACTGAGAGGGGATTTAATTATTTTTTCCAACCCTCTTTACATAAGATAAATACAATTAGACACATGAAGGGGGGATACCCATTCGTATAGACCCTCAAATAGGTACCCAATTTTGCGACTCAAAACATGATATAGTAGACCAAATAGCTTGTGATAAAATAATCTAGCCAACTAGCTACGATTATTCCCAAACTAATTTTACAAAGACTCGATAGAAAACACTAGGACTCACTTAGCATATTGATGACAAAATCCACCCTAGCTTTGGGGTGAGGCTGGAGGGGAAAACTCTGCCGATCACTTGTGTCGAAAAACACAAGTAAATCAGTGAGACAAAAAACCTCCTAGGATAGAAATCGTCACCAACATACTAGGCTTACCTAGGTTGTTACATACATGATGGTATTACTTAGATAATTTACATCATAAACATTCAGAATGGGTTTACATAATTTATAAAAATGTCGACTGCTGATGAAGTCTGAATGGCGTGAACTTCGTCGAACATGATGAATCCCATTTGAAAAAATGGGGGTGTACTGCTATGGGGTCGTTGACAAAGTGTGGTCAACAGGCCTTTAAATTGATCAGTAGCTTCTTCACTTGTCTCACTTTGACCTTGTTCCTCATTAGTGTCTTTTTATTCATCATTCCCTGCACTGTCACTTTCATTCTCATTGTCATTGAGAGATTGATTAGGGTCATGACAGTCATGATAGCTGTCATGACTGTCATGACTATCTGTTTTGTTATTTTCTTCCTCACTAACTGTTTTATTAGTGACATTCTCTTTATCACAATATCATTCATCAAACTCTGTTTGTGCCTCACTGGTTTCCTCTTATTGACCTTCTATTTATTCTTCATTACCTTCTGTTTCTTCATGTTCATTATCTTCATACATATTGTCATTGTTTTCACAATGACTGTGCTCATTGTCATGCTCATGCACATTTTTCTCTTGACTATCATGTTCATTTTCTTGTTGACTATCATCCTCATGATTTTCTTCACTATCTTCTAGGTATTCATCTTACTCATCAACACCACCTTTTTCTATACTTGGAAGTGATTCATTGGTATCATTACCATCATTGTCTTCCTCCAAGTGCTCACTATTCTTTTCTTCATGACTGCCATGTTCATCTCCCTCCTCCTTGTCATCATCATCCTCCTACTCTTCCTCATAAAACTTTGTGTCTACCCCACTATTTTCATCATTTCCACTATCATCTTCTTTTTCATCATTGCCACTCTCAATCCCTTGTCCATCATTACCACTGTCATCCTCTTGTTCCTCATTAAACTATGTCTCTGCCCTACTGCTTGCTTAATCTCCACTATCATCTTATTGTTCCTCATTACCACTGTCATCATCTTAATTTGATGTATCAGGAGAAGAATAAGGAGGTATGTTTCCTTGTGTAGAAGGCATAGGTGGAGGTGATGGATCATGATCTTTAAGGGGTGATGGAGGAGTGGAGGTAAGTGGGTGTGAAGTGGAAGGCAAATTTTGCTGAATGAAGGCTCGGGGATTTTCAAATACATCTTGTGAGATAAAAACTTTCCAAGGAATTCCCTGCTGCTCTAGCTGGTGCAAAACAATCATCTTAACCAAGGAGTGGTGAAAAAGCTTTGCATTTGGTGGGCATAAATCCTTTTCTTGACTACTGAAGCCATTTTGTCAATGGTTCGATACAGATAGTATGGTAGGTATAGAAATTTAACCCTGGTGAAGTGCATTGGTAGCCCTATGTGATATGAATAAAGCCTGGAGTACCTCCCCTCACAAGTGAAGTACTTGATGATCTACCTCATCAGTGGGGCATATCTATCTAGCAGGTGGGAGAAGGGGAAAAACTTCTTGCAGTCCTATTGATACCTAGGTTTGAGGAAGGGATCATAGTAGCTTAAGGCCAATTTTTTTTGTTTGAACCATCTCTCACCCACATCTAGTATCCCTGTGGCTTTAGCAATGGATTTGGATGATAGTTCAAATTTTACTCCTACTAAGTTGACCTGGTGGTTTTTTAGGCTAAGAATGAAAACCTAGTCAAATCTGAGTGGCTTTGGACCTGTTTAACCCTCTCACAAAACTGATAGCATCCAACATCTTGAAAACATATAAGGAGCATGGGAGAAGAAGTGATTTGAATTATATCCAAAGGCTCAAACCTATTAGTTCTTCCTCCCTTGTGTTTTGGCTTGATAGGCCTTTGGCCTTCACCACTACTGGTATTTACCTCCTTGTTATAGCATCATTTCTCACCTTGACATGATTCATGATTGGTTCATGGCTTTTGGGCACCCATTCCTACAGACTTGGACAAATTCACTTAAAAACAGTGTAGAATCCCCCATACGCGACTATGCCCGTGATTTTCCGCGTGTATACGCGAGTACATCTAGACTTTTCCGCGTATGCCATTAAAATGATTAAAAAATATATAAAAAATCCATAATTTCACGCTAGGTTGATGGTTACTCAGGTAGTTCAACCACCCCAGCCCGTGGCCAACTGTTTCCAACTGTTAAAACTAATTGGAGGGTCTATAAAAAGCCCTCATGTGTATGGCCTAAGGGAGAGAGAGAAGTATTGATATTATACTCTGTTGGTATTCCCTATCCAAGTCTGATTCCCTGTGCCTCCTGCACTTTCCTAGTTCATTATAGGAAACCCTTGTTTCCTTGAGATACACATCCCCTTATATGTTATCTCGTATGCACCAGTTTGGAAGGCCCAGCGAGGCAAGGGCTGGACGGATCCGGACGACGGTTTGCGAAGGCCTTGGAAGGATCAGGTGATCTCTCCTCTTGATTACTTTTGTACATGCTATTTTTAATACAGAAGTATCATGTTGTTCCCGAAATAAACGTGTTAGTGTATGCTTATATGTATGAGAATATTTGTTATACAAGCATTCATTATGATTTATTTAATTTTTTATATGAATCTCACTAACATTTAGAGTAGACATATGCTGTACAACTTGTCCTTTGTGCTGGTTTCTTCTTGTATTTCAGGTTAAGATGGAAGGACGGTTGCAGGGAGTTTGGACTCCACGTGGATCTACTTCAACCGTAGGACCCACGGGTAAATTTCCCATCCTACTCTATTTAGTTTTTCTGAACGTGCATGATTGTGTGAGTCTCTGTTGAGTAGCATGCCCCTGCTCTGTGGAGGTTGTACCCCAACTAACCTCTAGGGTGAGATTTCCCCGAAACAGAACTGGCGACTCCACTAGGGAACACATTCTCGTGTTTCTCCTGTTGGGTGGTTTCAGCTGTTTGGTAGGATCCCAGCAGTTTTAACTTTCATTTGCAGTCCAGTTTATTTTCTTACAGTCAGTCTGAAGTCCTGGTTTCTTTCCCAGGCTTGTCCTTTTTTGTTTTTCATTATCTTTCTTTGTGTACGCTCTTTTTTCTGCACACAGTTGCGTATACACGCGAGTTTGTCTATAGGTACCCGTGTATACGCGAGTTTCCCTTAACACAGACGCGTATACACGCTGGTTGCATAACTGTAAGGTCACGTATACCTAGGCAGATTTTGAATTTTTGGGTTTATTGACTTTTTGGTCCTTTCTGGCTGTGGAGGCCTGTGTCTACAGTGTCTCTGTACTTACTGGAGTGTGAAGGAAGTGGTTTCAAGTCTTTTTCTCTTTCGTTTGTTCGAAAACTAGTCTTTTGGCAAAGTATTCTTGTTGGTGCTGGCACTTCTGGATTGAGTTCCAAGATCGCTTTCTGAGCATTCTTGGCTGTTCTGCTTTATCAGAACAGAGAGCTTCTGCTCACTGACTCGCTCCTATCTTTGTGTTGTGATTTGCATTGCGATTTTGCTTTGTTTTTGATTGGTTTTCTTTGAGTTCCATAGGCTAGGTTTTGTTGCAATTTTCGAAGAGCTTTTCTGGCTTCTTTGGAGTCTTTGTTTGCAACGAGTTTTGCACTATTTGTCTAGGCTGAGTGGCTGAGTTTTCTGGTTTTCCTTTGCTTTTATTGATCTTGCTATTGTTAGCCTTATAAGGTTTGGGAGCATTGTTGAAGTTTGTGCCTGAAAGTCAGTCTTGTTCGGTTTGGATTTTGATAGTTTGTGCTTGGTCTTTTCGAGCTCTTGCTTTATAAACAAAAAAGTTCAAAAAACATTTGTTTTGCTTTTTGTTTTTGCATTTCAAAAACTCAAAAAACATCGTGTCTTGTTTTTGTTTTTTTTGTTGCATTTTCATTTTCGTTTTGCCATATCTTTTGGAGCTTTAGTGAAGTTTCTTATCTTTTGGTTTTTGGCTTGAGTTTGAGGAGGAGTTGTCGTTTGATTTCTTCTTCTTGTTTTTGAGCGTTTTGGTGTCTTATACTAAGAGTTCTTGTTTTCAAGAACTAGCTTTTTGGGCCATCAAAAGGAGTTAAAACTGAAGGAGCTTTTTGGGAAATTTCACTCTGTTTTAAGAGATTTCTTGCATCTTAGAATTGGCATGCTTGTATTGATTTGCATTAGGTGCATTTCAGCATTTAGTTAGCTTCTTAGTTTTTGTGAGTGTGATTTTGCAATTTGAAAAGAAAAATACAATTTGTTAGCCTCGTAGAACCTGTATAGAGATTACTTTTCATCGAAAGACAAGAACTGCATGTGCATGTAGTTAAGTTTTTATTAATTTCTTTTGCGTCAAAAACACCATACGTTTCATCTCCATATCCTTGTGACTTAATATAACAGCCCTTAAAATAAGCGATTTAATCTCAAATCAACTAACAAGTTTTACTAAGTGTCAATCACCAACTAGCTAGGTTGTAGGGCCTTGGAATAGGTGAGTGGAGAGTAAACTCTCCAAGGCCGCTCAAACAAACATAGAAGTTGATTAATTGAGTGAAATCCAACTCCGTGAGGTGGACTGGGAAAGCTCTCATCCGAGAGTCAAGCGCGAGGGGAATTGAAGGTTGAGAAGAGGGATACCTCACGATTAGTAGATACGACCTCAGAGCCCAGTCCTTGACCGATGCAGTTGAGTGTTCTTAGTTACCCTCCTAGGTTCCACACGGTGGCCCAGAGTCCCAGGTAATTTTTGAAATGAGCAATCGCATCACTGTGTGCTAAGAGTGCCCTTGCGAAGCAGGTGCTTGTCTTTGCTTAATTTGTCGTTAGAATTCAGTAAGCGTTTGGATGCCTTGGCTTGGATTTTGGGCTAATCATCAGTTGCATAGTCCTATATTTTTGCTTATGTATTTTGGTGTCCGGTCCTCATCACCCGGAGCGGAAATACTTGGAGGCTGTTTGCTTGCTGTATCTCAGGGATTTTTATTTTAGAGAGTGCTCTTTGCTCCTAGCTTGCCTAGCTTTTCACTTTTTTGAGTCTAATTAATAAAAATTTATAAAAGTGGTTGATCAAGCGCCTCGACATTCGAGGAGAATCCGGGGGTTATCTCCCGAGAGTGCAGATCCTTCTTCGAGAAGGCGTAGGAGCGATTTAGCAGGTGGTTACCACCCTGTGGATTCTGACGCTGTCGAGAGAGATCCTCCACCAAGGTCTGAAGGTTTCATACCTGATTCTGGTGTCGGTCCCGAGAGGAGCGTTCCGCTTACCTCGCGAGTTTTGTTCCCTCAAGAAGAAGATTTTCAAGTCGAAGATATTCCTAAGCCTCCAGCTACAGGTCCATCTCCTCTTCCTCCTGATCATCCGTTTGTTCTTCAGTACATTGGACCGGAGTCTAAGAGACCGCCGGATCTTCCGTATCATTCTTATCTTTCGATGGCCACGACTGGGAACGCGGCTTCTACCGTGAGTGCTGCGGGCATTCAGACCCCTGCTTCTGTCGAGGCAGGGGGCACTATTGCTTCATCCTCGATTGCTTCTAGTGCTGCTATGTTTGGCTCTGGGTTCACCCAAGCATATGCTTCTCATTCTGGTCCCTTCTGTTCAGGGATGTCCATTAGTGGAAATCCCTCTTTTTCCTTTTCCGCCAGTGCAAATGGATCTACACCCATGTCTAACATGGCTAGTGGATCAGCTTCCTTTCATTCCTTCGTTTCTGTGGTTTGGAGACTGGGACTGGGCATATTCCCGGTGCCTAATCCTTTCTGGTCGTTTCCATTTCACTTCTAAGACTCGTAGTTTCAACCCTTGGTCTCAAAGTTCGACTACGACAGATGGAATCCCCTGCCTTTTACAACCCGCCGGGGCAGTGGGAATCGCCTTTTCGCGGTCATCAAGGGAATGCTTCTTTCCTCATCGAGTGATTATCGCCTTTTTTCTCCTCTCGTTTCCATCAGTTGGAACCCCTATCAGGCTTTCCTCACCAATACTTCAAATGGGAACTGGTCTGGGTTTTGGTAACTCGGCGTGGGGAGGAGGTTCTTATCCATTTTCTACTTGTCCTTTTTGGCAGCCTGGTGCCTCATCAAATCCAAGCTATTCTTTTCAGAATGTTGGAAATCCATCCCATCAAGGATGGAATTCTCAGGCTCCGCCTCGATTACCGTTTCTGGAAACGTTAAACTTGCAAGACTTGTCGAAGTTAACTAATGACCTGATTCGTTATAGTCCGGGGTGGCCTCCGGTCCCGACCAAACTTCCTTCAGACATTCCAAAGTTTGAAGGTAAGAATGGAGAGGATCCGGCAGACCACATCACCACTTTCCACTTATGGTGCTCTTCGAACTCCCTGATCGATGACTCGATTAGGTTGAGATTATTTCAACGCACCCTAACCGGAAATGCTGCCAAATGGTATATCGAGCTCACTGGGGGCAGTTTCACTACATTTGGGGAACTGGCTGTCACATTTCTAAACCATTTTCGCCGTCGTCAGATATGAGGCTGGACCGAACTCCTGGCTAATTTTAAGCAATGGATGATCATGCCACTCACATTTCGATCACATTCGTGCTATTCCTGTGAATGGAGGAGAACATAGAGGCTTATCAAAGCTCATATTCCAGAATTCCTTCTCGAGTTGTTTTTGAAATCATCGTAGCCGTACATTTCAAAGGATGTATCCCTATCTGGGGTATTTTCCGAGGAGCAAGCCATCTTTAGGGCCCAGCAGTTAAAACTGATCTATTCTCAGTCTGGGGTACTTTATAAGTATTTACCCAATGCTCCTCGCTCCAAATTGGATTTGTTGAAACCTAAACCTGGTCCGCATGGTGACGGGCTTGTCGGATCGGTCAATAGTGGTGCAGCTAGTCTGCTTTCTCAACTGCAGCAGTTGTCTTTACAAGCTGCTCCTTCTGGTCAGGCTGTGCCTGCTGATTCATCACCTTCCCAGTCTTTGTCCATTAATGCTGTCCAAACTTCTGAGCCCAAAGGAAATCAACAATCCGATGGGAAGAAGAAGGGACGTAATAACAAGAAGAAGGGAAAGAACAGGAAGGGCAATGCAAATAAAACCAACGAGCGTGTTGGTGAGGGTCAAAAGGAGAAAAATAAAGTGAAGTTTCCATGCAAGCTTTGTGCTGGAGACCATCTCACGCACCTTTGCCCGAAAATTCAAGATGCTCAGCGCCTGTTATCCCAGCACGGTTATTCTAGTTCCCAGGCTGTGCTAACAAACCCTTTTCCCCAAGGGCAGCAATTAGTTGTTGGCGCGAACCAAAATCCTAGGGCTTCCTCTGGAGGTGCCCAGGAAGGGGAAATTCCATCGAACATCTTTATGATGAGTGCTCACATGGATGTCGCTACGAGATCCCGTGATTATGGCGGAAGTTAATTTTCGAAAAGCTAAGAAAGATTCTCGATGCCACGGGTGCCGCTCACATAACGAAGCCAACTGCCGAGCTATGCCTCCGATGCCCAAGGCATCTTCTAAGCGACAACGATTAATCCGACGCAGAAATGCCCAACTACTCGATTGTAGAAGATCTCAAGCAGAGTCCCCGCAGTTATGTCGCCTTAGAGGTACTCCAAATTTTTCCGCCAAATAAGTAAAGGCTTTGCTTCGCTCGCCATTGGAGCTATTGATCCGAAAAATCTCTTCGATTACTTTTGATATGACTAATTTTAAGAAGAGACTTCCTCATCACATGGCTTTTCATATTAAATCGTCGTATCGGAAGTGCAATATCTTTCGAACGGTTGTTGATGAGGGTGCTTCCACATGTGTGATGTCTCTCGCATGCTAGAAGACACTTGGATCTCCCAAAGATGTTCCATCTAGCACTATTCTTACTGCGTTCGATGGTCATTCTCACAGACCCCATGGTATTGTCTCGGCTTTGCCCATCTGTGTTGGGGGCAAAACTATCAATATAGAGGTTGAGGTAGTGAATGCAGCCTTGGACTACAACCCTCTGTTGGGGAGGAATTGGATTTATGAGATGGATGCCATTGCATCCTCATTATTTCGAATTGTATGTTTCCACGAAGGGAGGGGATTGTCATAGTGGATCACCTGGATCAACTGACTCGTCCTCCCACGTAGACTGATGCGCCTTCTCCGACTCATCTCGTTCCTGCTGGACAATACTAAGGCGCCGTTGAGAATTTTCTGTGGGAATGTATTCCTCCTTGATGGGTCCTTTTGATCTTCCTCCTCCTAAGGTTCATATTAATGCTATTTCATCCTCCAAGGCTCCTCTTTGCAGAGAGTTCTTTCGAACTCATTATTTTTCAGACCCTTGGACCTTACCTTCCCCTACTGCCACATTAGAGGAGGGTCAAGTGGGTGGAATGAATTCCCAATTTCGGCAACAGATTGCATATCGCCATTGTTGACACTGTAGGGACTGCTCCAGCCCCTCTTTCGCCAGGTTATTGGATGGTGATGTGGCTCCGGCTCGGCGTTTTACTTCTTCTTTCCGCCTCTTGTGATTTTCTAGGATACCACTCTTCCATCTCGAAGAGCCCATCCCCAGCCATGACTGGTGTAGATAGACCGTGGGATGATTTGCATCATCGGTCTTACTTCCTACCTGACTTGAACGAAGTTGAAACTAGTTTTCCAAGTCCTCAGTCTCCTGGACCTGTTCACCCAGTCTTGAACCCTTTGGCACCAACACAAGTTTATGCTAAAGGGAACATGGCTGTGATCTCTCCTACTATCCCGGTGAACATTTCCAGAAATCCCAATATTGTCGAGAATGTCTTCATTGGAGCTGAATGTTCCCGTGAAGAGATTCAAATCTATACCGAGCTCTTCAAAGAGTATAGGGATGTTTTTGCTTGGTCTTATGAAGAAATGCCTGGCATAGACCCATCTATCGTTCAGCATGAGATCAAGACGTATGAAAACGCTGTGGTGTGCAAAAATTCGTCCTATACTTGAAGTTAGGCAAAGCACGATCAAAGCCGAAGTTGAAAAGCCGCTGTGCGGATTCATTTTCCCGCTCTGACTGAATGGCTTTCAAATCCCATTCCTGTAGATAAAAAGCAAGGAACGATTTGAGTGTGCATCGATTTCAGAGACCTAAATAAAGCGTGTCCTAAAGACAATTACCCCACACCATTCATCAATCAGATTATTGACGAGTGTGCCGGTAACGAGATTTTCTCCTTCATGGACGGTTTCTCCGGATATAATCAAATTACTATCCGTCCTGAAGATCAACATAAGACCGTATTTATTTGTCCCTGGGGTACGTTTGCATATAAGAAAATGCCTTTTGGTCTTAAAAATGCTGGGGCTACCTTTCAGCGGGCCATGTCTTACGCCTTCCACGACATCAAAAAGATTATCGAGGCATACTTAGATGATTTAGTCGTCATTCTCGAAAGAGGATGGATCATCCGTGTCACCTCCAGAATATTTGACAAACATTTTTATAAAATTCGATTGAATCAACAAGTGCGTTGCCACATCCGGTCGGCTGTTGGGATATATCGTGTCTAATGAAGGGATAAGGGTAGATCCCTTCAAGGTTGAGGCAATACTTCGGTTGCCTCCCCCGTCTTCAATCCGTCAACTTCAAAGTCTCGAAGGGAAGTCTAACTTTCTTCGGAGGTTTATCGTTAACTATGCTGAGATTACAAAGGGATATATGATACTGTTGAAGAAAGGAGTTCCTTTTCTGTGGGACGACTACGCTCAACGCTCGTTCGATGCTTTGAAAAAGGCATTGACCTCTGCTCCTCTACTGAGTCCACCCGATTATAGCAGAGAATTTCTTATGTATCTGGCTACAGCAGAATCTACCATTGGTATGGTTCTGGTTCAGGAGGATGATGGTCATGTAGAGCATGTTATTTACTACCTTAGTCGAGGACTGGTAGGACCTGAACTGCGATACACCCCGATAGAGAAGTTAGCCTTAGCAAAGAAGCTTCTTGTTGTGCAAATACCCGCATTACATATTTCTTTTCACAAAACTTATGTCTTGGGCAAACATTAATCCGTTTCAGCGCTGTCCTCGCTAGAAAGTGATTGGGGGCAAATATAATAGATGGATTGTGATTTTACAGGAATTTGATCTTGAGTTCATGTCTGCCAAGTCCAAGAAATCATTGGTTTTCGCGGAATTGATCTCCGAGTTTCCCTGTGGGGAAGAGATGATCTATGATGAATCCTTTCCGGATCAACATTTGTTTCTTATCTCTTCACAGGATCCTTGGTACGGAGATATCATTGTGTATCTCCAGACTGCGAAGTTTCCCTCTGCTTTTTCAAAGATGAGCGTCGTAAGTTGCATCATTTGGCCAAGAATTATTTGATTATTGGTGATGCTTTATACCATCGAGGGGTTTATTCAATCCTAAGACGCTACTTAACTCTCGAAGAAGCTGAGGCTATGCTAAATGATTCCCACAGTGGAGCTTGTGGGGGTCATTTATCTGGGCTTTCTACAGCCAAAAAAATCTTGCGTGCTGGGTACTTTTGGCCCTCGATTTTCAAGGATTGTATTGAATCAGTCAAAAAGTGTCATCCGTTTCAAGTCTATACTCGAAAAATGCACGCTCATCCAGCTCCGCTTTTTCCAGTCATTACTGTCGGTCCCTTTACAAAGTGGGGTATTTTACTATCAACCCGCCTTCACAAAGGTCACAAGTACATTATCGTAGCAAGACTACTTTACGAAGTGGGTCGAGGCTATGCCTACTTTTGGGAATGATGGTGAGACAGCAACTCTTTTTCTTTTCAACCAGGTTATTGCTCGTTTTGGTATTCCTAGAGAGATTGTCACTGATCATGGCAGTCATTTTCAGAACAGCATGATGGCCGAGTTGGCTCTAAAATTAGGTTTCCGGCAGGAGCATTCGTCTCCTTATTATCCTCATGCCAATGGGCAAGTGGAAGCCGTGAAAAAATCCTTGAAGAACATTCTTCAAAGGACGATTGATAAAGCTCGATCCAACTGGCATATCATGTTGTATCCCGCACTTTGGGCATACAGGACATCAGTGAAAACTGCAACTGGCTTTACTCCGTTTCAACTAGTTTACGGGTTGGAATCCACATTTCCCATTGAATGTGAGATTCCTTCTCTTAAGTTAGCCGTTGAGCTTCTTCCCGACACTTCTAGTCTTGAACAGAGCATGCTCCCGCCTTGAGGAGGCTGTGCCTCAACCAAAAAAACCAACCTCTAGGGGTGAGATTTCAACACTCCTTTCTGGACATAATGATTGATCAGATCCTTGAT